>PNEQ01068504.1:0-31611 GCA_003012365.1 Medauroidea extradentata | reverse complement strand
CAGATAACTACGTAAACAAACATGGCGACACTAGCGCTGCCTAGCAGACGACGGAGAAAACAAACATGGCGACACTAGCGCCACCTAGCACACGATGAAGAAAACAAACATGGCGACTGCAGCGCTGCCTAGCAGCCAACGATGGAATCATGACGTCACGAGCAGAAGATGAAAAAAAAAATGTGACATCACAAGCAGACGACGTAAACAAACATGGCGGCTGCGTAGCAGATGACGGGAAAAACAAATGACGCTCGAAAAAATCCAAATTTGGAAAAAATCGATATTTGGAAAATCCAAATTTGGAAAAACCAAAAACCAAATTTGGAAAAGCAAAAAACAAAATGGCGGCATGTGGTCCCAAAAACAAAATGGCGGACGTTGCGTCACGGCCGCCATCTTGTGACGTCAGCACAGCCACACAGCCACAGCCCCCAGCCCCCTGTCCTTGAATCGGCTATATACAGCTACTTATACATATATATACATATATATAAAACGGTGGAATATGGTCATTAACTATTCAAACATCCACTATATTACTACCTACACACGCCTGGATGTGCCCAAGGCAGGCGGAACTCGTAAACTAGGCGACAACAAAATCTAGTTTTCAAGTGGGAAAACAAATTATTAGGTTCTGAGTCAACAGTCGGAAGACAATTTGTTTACACGTCATATCATCTCCACAATCTGAGTTGAGGTCAACGCGATCGGCTCCTGACAAAAGAATGACTGAAAGTGAGAACAGTTCACACAGTTAAAAACGCCGACAAAACTCGCCAATAGCCGTGTTGCTGGCGCGGCCTTGTCCTCAAGTATGACGGCACTGCTACGCGGAAACCGTGCGAAAACGGCGCGAGGTCCAGTAAAAACAGGTGACGCCAACCATAGCTCCTGCTTCTTCTTCGAAGCAGACAAGAGAACAATGCTAGCGGCCACGACAGGATTGTTTGAATAATCTCCACAAATGTTAATAATGATGTAGGGGGTTTGTGCGTGCTTGTAAGACTAGGCGTAGAAAACGAGAGACTACTCCTCCCTAGTTCTCCATAAAGTTTTATGGGGCGGGTATGACTACACATGAGCTTCTGGGTTGAGCTAAATAGGTTTTGAGTTTTCCTCAGCTTTCGGCATGTTCTGTCGTCCTGCCGCTGTGTTCCAGGACAACACCGACAAACTCCGGCAGACTATTCCTTATGAAAAGAGTAACAGAAATTATGTTTTACACTTTTCGCCTAAACGTAATATTAAGGGTGTTATGAACCTCCGAATATTACAATTTAAAATCATATTTCCCCAAAATATCGAGAGCTAAATAACATATGAAACGGTATTTACAGCATTGCTTTATGCTATTGAGATCTTGAAACCTACAGCAAGTACTGGTTGATATCTTCAACCCTTAAGGAAATAGCAGGGGTGTCTACCCTCTAATTGCATACAACTATTTCACCGTTATGATTTTCGAACATTTGAATATGCTTTATTGAGAAATGAGACCTGCGTAACAAAAAAGGTCCCCATGTTGCAACTGTCTAGGACATACCGTTTATGCTCAAAACACACCTGATAATTCGCGCAGACATACAGAGCCTAGAGCATAGGCAATGATGCAAACATTCAAGTGATGTGTGCAACGTACTGACGACGGTGGAAATTCACTGTAAACAAGTACAATACTGTTAAAGTCGCGATCAGTTTATTGCTAGCATTCTGCGTACATATCGTAGCAGTTGTGAACGAAAATGGTAGGTCCCAGGCAGCTGAAACATGCGTAAATGGTATTATGTTCGTTATGTTGATAATAAACCAAACTCGAATAACTTCGTGAGGTAATACTTGAAATATAAAAATAATAGTACACTGTCGGTATCAATGTTGTTTCTTTAAAGCATGCCATATCCCAAAAGTCTGGATTTTAAAAGTAATTGAGTTGTATAAATAAACGTTTAGGATCGCCACACGAATCGGGTAGGTTACACCTTTGAAAAACGTCGTAGGTCATGATATTCCCTTAATTTGTAACACGAGTGTGATTGCACACACAAAAACAGTTCAGCATATTATATATATATAAATACATACATACATGCATACATACATGCATACATACATGCATGCATTCATTCATACACACAACCCTACATGTATATACAAGATGTCCAGAAACAATCGCATGATAAGCACACCACGCGAATCCTAGGCTAAATTGCAGACGAAAATTTTAGTGGCAAAATATTGTCCTACGACATTTTACTTGCACAATGTGGCAACAACGCACGGAGAAAATCCCCTCTAGCGTTACACGTCCAGATATTATTTCATGTATGTTACGTCAAGTAAACGTATAATCATGTTTGAAATACTCAGGATTTTAACCTGCACCCGTAGGCCCATAATATGCAGGTCAGAACAGTAGTAGTAAGTTATTTGTGGACTGCAAGAGGGAACTAACAACAGTACTATGTTGCCACATTATGCATGTAAAATGTCATCGTACATCATCTTGCCACTAAAATTTCCGTCTCAAATTTATGCAGGACTTGACTTGTGTGCTCATTATGAGGCTGTTTGTGGACAGCCTGTATACATATGTATAGCCACGTACTATACATAAACATTTACACGTGTATAGTATATACAAATATGTATAGATACATAATAGGTGTGTAAATATAAAAATGTGTGTGTGTTTATATGTGTATGTATATATTAACGCATAAGCATCTTGCTTTTTCTAAATCCTGAGAAGAAAAATGTGATATTAGCATTCATAGCGTACATTCTATTTACCTAGTGCTACAATAGAAGTATCGCAGATAACGTTTAACGTATATTTGGGCCGTAATTAGTCCAACCACTATGCTTGTACTGTAGCGCAAGATAAATTTCACAGCGCGAATTTCAGTCTTTTCAACTCAGAATTGATAATAACAACAATAATAACTATTATTATAAGTATTACTATAAGTATTATTACTACTAAACACGCGGGATGATACACCACATTAAAACAGCGATTTTTTACTTCTGCTACAGTAACATTTAAAACAACTGCAAACATTCGGATTAACAATAAAAACAGATGAAACATCAACCATCATTCAATTTTCTTGTTAGTCCTACTGTGTTAAAAAATCCGATTTTTAACACCAATTGCAGTGCATATGCACATTGTTCTAATTTACATGTATTGTAGTCTCTCGCTTATGGCTCGAGAACCAAGGAAATACAATTAAGCAGGAAGGGAAAAGTACGAGAATAGAACAATTAGGAGGTAACACTCTTTAATGAACAAAAGGGAGACTACTAAGTAATTACAATGCAATATTCCTTTAGAAGGAAGTGTAGACAGATAGGGCGAGACAGGAGGTAAGGGTCACGATTTCTGTCCTTCCCGAACAAGCAGATTATGTATACATAACGTTTGTGCAAAAGACATTCAGAAAGCCTTCAGACTCGAGCCAAAGGTCAAACATTGCTTGACAAGCAAGGGTTTTTAACGTTTCCTCCGGCAACAAAACAAGCTGTTAGTTTGTCTAATCAAGTAATACGCGCTATCTAAAACAATATACAATAATTCCCAACATTTTCGATTTGAAGACAATGTTCCGCCAAATAAGCAAGTCCGGTGTGCATTTATCTAATGAAAACAAATTCGGAACAAAGTTAACGTATAATCAAGCTGCTACAACTACGTAACTTTCCTATCCCATATCCATCGAAGACGAAACCTTGGTGAAGAGACATACCTGGTATGTCGAGTGTTTCTTTTGGGTGTGGCTAGCAATAGTCAAACCTCAGAATATGTTAGATGTAAGCACTAGCTGAACTTTTCCAATGTTATATAATTTAACTCAACTTCGAGGAAGATATAAAGTTTTAAGTCGTGAATGGGAGAAACCCGTAACTTTTTTTTAGGTGGGAATAAGGGTGGGGTAAAGAGGGTTACAGGCGGCTCGGAGTTCCGAAGTCAGCAATTAAAGTCTGTCCAGATCCGTCGAACAGTGTAGAACTATACAATAAACCAACACGTTTACGTAACTACTAACATTAATCCACATATCACTTCTTGATTAGTGTGCGCGTGCTCTCTCTCTCTCTCTCTCTCTCTCTCTCTTTCTCTCTCATACACACTAAAACACACATACACATTCACTCTCTCTCTCTCTCTCTCTCTCTCTCTCTCTCTCACACACACACACACCTCGAACGCAATTCTGTTTAGTATGATTTATAACGTACGTGTGTTTAATGTCGTTGAATGTTTCTTGCAATAGGACAGAATAAAATACTGTACTATCGTGGATACACGCCATTACAAAATTATGTCGTCCCAGAAATCTTAGAATTAATCTAAGAAAAAACAAACAGGCGAAAAACGGGGAAAAAATTGAGAAAACAAGCCTAGTTTGGCTGTAATCAACACTTCCATAAACCAAAACAGTGCATGAAAGATCCCACAAGGAATTAGTCAACAACAAATAAAGGAAAGTAAAACAAACAACCAAAAATTAAAGTCGAAATACAAAACAAAATAATCTGTAAAACTCAGGACACCACACAGCACAGACAATACTGGGACGAAGACAAAGGACACACGACAGAATAACGACGACGATGCCACAGACAACAGACTAGAAGTAAACGTGAAAACTAGGGGGGAAAAATGGGCAGTAGCACTGCTCCTAGCGCAACCAATGGCAACCGAGTTCTCTCCTGATTGGCCTCGCACCTTTCGATGGGTTGTATAATCTATTGCCGCTTTGCAAATAATTGTGTTCCTTTTTTTTTTGTTAGATTTTCCACGTGTTTCTTAATTCAATACTTTGCTGACTAAATACATGTCTGTTAATCACAATAAATGCTGATTCTTTAATTTTCCTTTTGATAGGGTGTGTTTCTAGTGTAAGTGGAGTGGCATTTTCCACGCAGTATTTTATGAGTATTTTCCCACACATGTTTTTTGGTGTTATTTTAATGTTATTTTAATACGTGTTGAAATGGACCTGCCTGTATCATTACAATAGTGAAATCAGGACTGTGTCTATCAAATACCATGCGAGTGTGGAAGTATATACAAGGAGAAACAGGCAGACTTCTTTCAACACCTATTAAAGAACATAAAAATAACACAAAAAAAAAGCGAGATACAAAAATCCAAACTGGCCAAACATGTGTGGGAAATTAGTCATAAAAACTATGGGAAAATGCCACTCCACTTACATTAGAAACATACCATATCAAAAGGAAAATAAAAGAATAAGTATTTATTGTGAATAACATACATGTATTTAGTCTGCAAAGTTTTGAATTAAAAAACACGTGGAAACTTTTAACCAAAAAATAAACACGATTATTTGAAAAACGACAATAGACTATACAACCCATCAAAAGGTGCGCGGCCAATCAGGAGAGAGCTCGGCTGCCATTGGTCGCGCTAGGAGAAGTGCTCCTGCTCAATTTTGTCCAGTTTTCACTTTTACTTATGGAAGCTTCGGCTTTCGGTCTCGCGACAGCACGGCCTCGGATGGCACATGAGGAAACGACGGCGGCGGGTTTTACTTCATCTGAAGACGGGAGCAGATGTCAGCTCCCGAAACGTCGTGAAAAGTCGGTCTTTAGAAATCCACTGTTTTCTTTCGTGTCTTCATCGTTGTATAGTCTAATATATTGTCTGTGACGACGTCGTTGTAATTCTGTGTCCGTTATTGTCTTCGTCCCAGTATTGTCTGTGCTATCTTAATTGAGGTGTCCTAATTTTTACAGATTATTTTGTTTTGTATTTCGACTTTTATTTTTTGATGTGTATTTTATTTTCCTCTAATTGTTGTTGACTAATTCACTGCATGATCTTTCATGTACTGTTGTTTTGGTTTATGGATGTGTTGACTATACCCAAATTAGGCTTATTTTCTCATTTTTTCGTTTTTCGTCTGTTTTTTTTCCTTAGTCTCATTCTAAGCTTTCTGGGACGACATAATTTTGCAATGGCGTATGTGCACAATAGCACATTAAGTACGTTTGTAACATAAATTGTTTACATATTTATAAAAATAATTATAGAAGTTCAGCGAATAAAGAATGCAACAAAACCAGAAATAAATATGAAGCGTTATTAGCAGCAAGAACGTTTAAATTTCTCAAGCTATGCAACAAAAATTGATACATTATTTAAAACATGAAATTTCGGTATAAGTGTCATGTTATCGACTACAGTATGGTGTAAATTTATAGTACGATTTCTTATTGGCGTGTAAAAACTGGCAACCAAATAAAAAACTAAAGCAGTAGTGTCACCCCAGCAAATGTCTTCTACGAAAACAACGGAATTATTTTAAAACTGTCTTTCTACAATGCTTCAGGAAGAAAAACGTCACAGGTCCCAGGATTATGGTGGAATTATCTCAACGCGTTATACATACACAAAGGGATAGCAAGCAAGACGACACAATAGAACTACATTTATAAGGCTAGTGACTACGATCTTTAGCGGGAAATGAAAACTGAACTGCTGATTAAACAAATCTGTTAATATTATGAAAGAGGCACGGTTGCGAGACGAGGAACAGTGGAAAGGGGACTCGGTGGTTCCAGAGTCCCGTAGGCGTAGTGAAAGCAGCCAATCAGGACGAGTGCTACAGCCACGCCGGAGATCAATATACGCCACTGCAGGGCGTAACCCTCCTTGCTTTCTGCGTGGGCAAGGTCACGAACAAACCACACCTTTACCTTACCTTCCAAACCGCACCTGCTCCCCCCCCCCTCACACACATAGGCTTTTCTTCTCATCACGGCTTCGCAACTTGCACTGCTTAATGAGAAAATTACAAAATTACTACAACACAGATGGCGTGACGACACTGCTCCTACCATGTATTACGTCACGATGACGTATTTTCTGTTTCTCATCCACCAGAAACTGCCTCTTCTAAATGTACAACATTGCAGCCCACAGCATAGCAGACTTACAATATAATTGTTTCATCCCCAAAATGTATCCCAGTAAAGTTCGAACTATTCTTGTCGGTTATTCCGTACATATGGTTTGCATTTTTTTTTTATTTGGATCAACAGCTATATTTACGCACTTACTTTTTCAAGCATGGCCATTTTTGTCAATATCACCGCATTCTTATCAAAACTACGTGTCTCTTAACGTCAGTAAATTAACCACAAAATTGCATTCTATGGATAAGTAACAAAACAAAATATGTAGTTTGTAAGGCAGAGCATAACAAGCTGTCATACGTTCTCCTCTTCTAAAATTGGTTTATGAACCAACCGCAAAGCAGTCTACCAAGCATAAAATAAAAACAATACATTTGAAGATGTTGCAAACTGACATTAAACAATTTTTGACACTGTTGAACTTGTGAAATACTGTCGTTTATTGTGGTAAAAGTATGAGCTTTTCTCGTATCCTGTAAGAGGCTCAACCCATAAAGAAATGACAACTCTAAACAGCAAATATTTATTTCACACAACACCGTGAAATATACCGGGTGCTACACCTCACAACGCAAGGCCACGACATCACCGGCCCGCTGTAACAACGTTTTTGAAAGGGCCTAATGTTTGCACTAGGAACATGATACGATCGGGTTGCATAACTACTCAATCTGTAGGCTAAGGCAAAGCACCCGGTGTATACGTAATCGACTGTTCTATCAGATCATCTTCACGAGATACACTGACTTCTCATTAACATCGCTGACAGACGGAACTAAGCGGCGGGAAAAAGTGAGGCACTACACACACGAGCAAAATCCATGCGGAAAGAAGTGAAATAGAGTAAAGAAGGAAGGTAAGACAGGTTAACGTATCGCTCTTTAGTTCTGCAGTGGTTTCAAAAATATTTTTTAACACAAATTAATACACACATAAAAAAAATTCATTCTTACAGTTTTAACACTTATATATCCTGTGTGTATGTACCCGACTTTTTCTGTTGCAATACACCAAACGGATTTTCAGATTTTTGCCCCTGAAATATCATATAATTTGTTGTCAAAATACGCCAAAACGAAGTAAAATAATTGTTTGCTATAAAACAGTGCATAATTAAAAAAAACGCCCTGGCAATATTGTGTATCGTATGACAGTAAATAGTTTGAAAATTTTCAGTCAAAGCATTTGGTTACAAAATATTTTAGTTAATTGCAATTGTTTGAAATAAATTAAAGAGCATGGCCTTAAGAGGGCGTGGTACACAATACAACGCTAAAAGCATTAATCTATAACTGTAGGTTCCTTGAAGCCAATTTGCGAAAATTAAAACAATAGCAATCCTAGACAATATAGTTTTAGCCAACGTTTTAAACAAAATTGTTTCCACTGTTACGAACTTCTGAGGCACAATCTCTGACGCCAGAACCTCGTGCATTTAACTGCGGTGCAAGAGATCACGCGTAACGAATTAGTAATTCAGGATAAATATTTACTCATAAAGTTGGCAAATACCATTATCTACGATTGTTATTGAGTATTTTATCAATGTAGGTTTCGAAAAAAGCGTAGAAATCAACTGATGTTTCCAGCGTTTATTTATCCACCACGCACTCTTAATTAAGATCGCCTGCTGTCTAAACTGTACCGTCCGGGTAGCTCACTTGTCTGTTGTATTCCTTGCTGCTGCATACAACCTTGTTTCCCGTCGCTACCGGAACATGACACCACCATGCAATGATGAGACTACTGGGGCCAAACAATTCTGCCGTCTTGTCGGAATGTTTGGCTAGTATTCTTAGACACAGAAGCACATGTAGACTTTCATTCCAGAGGTAAGTTAGGTAAGGTGAGTGGGTTTTACATCTCGTACACAGCAAGGTCATTGGAGACGGTGAGACACAACTAGACGCGACAGGGAGCTGGGAGAGGGGTGATCCATAGCATTTTTAAAAGTACCATCCCAGCGTTCGCCTGGAGCGATTTCAAGAAACCACGTAAAACCGAAATTAGGAAGGCCGGAACCGGGGATCGAACCCGGGTCCTCCCAAAAGGTAAATTAGAAGAAGACCATGTTCAATCACTTTGTTGGTGCCTATATTTTCGATTCGCTGCATGACAGGAGGCATTGCGTTATCGTAGTTTTAGGAAATAAGTTCAGTAAATAAAATCAATATATCTAACTTTTCTGATGTTAAATTTTACAACAACCGTATGACAGTTTAATGTTAATGTGAGGGTGTTGGAGGAAGTGAGTAATGTCCCATACGCCTTCCTGTTTCTGATATGCATAGCAACTCACGTACACAGGGTACCCTCACCCTCTCCCATATAAAATTAAATTGAGGAAATGGTAATATGAGAGAAAATCGAAGTATACTTTGTTGTATAACGCTTTTCTCACTCATATTTTCGCTTCAAAATTACAAATTTTCCTTTATATTTTGTACAGAACGTAATTACAGGGGCATGGTACATAATTCAGTGCTAAAAGCATCGGTTAAAAATTGTAGGTTTCTCGAAGTCAAATTGCAAATAGCAACTTTAATAGGTTTTACCAACATTCTGAGTAAAATATTTCCTAGTGTAACGTATTAACAATCGCTGACACCAAAATCTCGTACATTTAATTACGGCACAACAGAATACGCTAAACAAATTCTGGGTAAACATTTTCTCATAAAGTTGGCTATTATGGTTGTTGTTCTGTAGTTTTCCCATGACATGCATAAACACGTAGATTTAAATTAATGTTTTTTTTTTTAGCGTTTATTCATCTACCATATACTCTTAACATTCTTCTTGCAACAAAACTGAGTTTATAAAGGATGGGGAAATGTTTTAAGGGGTGCACCTAACGACTTTCGCCATCGTTGACTTGGAGATGGGGTTTCGATACTGCAAAAACAACCAAAATGTGCGATCTCGCAATCCATACGCCCACTTCTATACAAGATTTCACAGTATTTAACTAGATAGCTATTACAAGCTTTCGTTTCGAAAGAGACTTACCATAGCCGCAAACCCTCTAGAATTGAGGCAACAGTTTCTGAAAGGGTGTTGCATATAGTCTACTGTAATGAATTAATACTATTAAGTCAATGCAAACATTTCGGAATAAAATTGTTAAATTGTTATGAGCTGAAGAGTTAGTACGGTAGTATAGGATTTTTATTTTGTCGTATTTATTCGTACATATAATTAATGAAATACGACTGATAACATTCATATCATTCCTATAAATATATTTGGATTTTCACTTGTAATATTAGAGTAATTACTCATTAAGTAACTCACAGGATATCTTCGAAAGAGTAAGTTTCATTATATGCAAGTCCCTAATACAGTAACATATTGATTTCGACATGTCACTATACGAACTGTAGGATGTAAATTAACATTATTTTGCAACGTAAAGTCATTCGAGGCCTTGTCTGCAACGTAATGGGGAGTGTTAGATAATTTTATTTTATTTTAAGTTTTCGAGCCATAAGATTTATTCTAGTTGTATTATCAAACTTTTCTCTTCGACAAGATATGGGATATATTCTTGATAAACTGCTAGACATAAAAAATAATGGAATATCTCATTAATTTGTCATGCAAAATCACTGCAACAGAAATATAGGTAAACTTTCTAGAACGATTATAAGTCCAATATTAGATGAACATGTATAACACTACTATGATTTTCAAAGTTCATCACAAATATATTTTATACTTGAACATTGCCGCATTCACCAAAAATAATTTAAAACATAAGTTATTGCAGAAAATCAATAAATAAAATGTTGCACATAGATAACCTTAAGCAATATTTGATGCAATTATAAGATAATCATTGTTTACTTCCGATCATACTTAAATCTTAATTCCAAGGTCTTGGATTAGCGATGTAGACTTGGGAATGCAAGTCTGACAATTACATATTTGAGTAAAATATCATTAATATTTTATAACCGGTAAGAGTTACGAAGAAATCAGTCGGTGATTACGTAAGCGTTAGTTCAGGAATATAAGTCTATGTTCACGTAGACCCTACAAAATGTCAAACATACTCTGTGCAGCCAGTTAATTGTGCCCTCAGTCTTCAGGGATGTTGTGCCCGTCTCCAGGTAAAGAATAGAAGCCAGCAGCGTACCACGTAAATAGTGCTCGAAGGTCGAGCAGGGACTGGGCTGTATCACGCGCGATATTTCAAACTGCCCAGAAGGGACGGTACGTTAAGACGCGTGATGTTGCTTGCAGAAGTACAGTAAAGTATGTGCACCCACCTGATGTGCATCGCTCATGGACGAGGCAGCGCGAGCTGGCAGGCAGATCCTGCTCCAGACAAGAGTCAGGGAGGGGGAAGAGCGCGATCAACCCAGCCTCCGGCCTCGACAAACACAGACTGGAGCTGGGAGGTTGGCTGACTGGCTGTTATCGCTACAACCCGTCACTTCCTCTTCCACAAGCCTTGTGTCGCCACACACGCTAGCCACTACACCCCGCTCGCTATCCACATTACTCCATTAGTATTGCGTATATGCTCCCACTAACTTCAATGCCTATTTTACAACATAACTAGCAGGCAAGATTTCATCGTTTTATCTGCAGGTAAATTTCATTTTTAAAATGTCTCCACTATTTCAATGACAATTTTTTTTTGTCACAACTGGGAGGCAAGATTTTAACGGTTTATTTATACGTCAGTTTGAAATTTTCAATGTACATTTTCAATTATATTTATAACATTCTTGTAAACAGTATGTATAATTCGCAAGAATGTATTTTTTAAACCGGCATACGCGTAAAATTGTAATATAACGTTTAGAAAGATATACAACTAAGAATAAGCATTTTGCAAAATAACACGTTAATTACCATTATAAGAATTTATTTCCAAAAATTTTTTGCTGATTACGTTTTATTTCGTGACTCAAAATTTAATTCCGATGTATGTAATTTTGTTATATCAATTCTATTGTTATTCACCTCATAATCTTACTTCTAGCCATATAATACATAATTATATTCTTGTCCACAAAGCGCATTATACCTCTGATCATCATGGATGAAAGGAAACGGATAGAAACTGTAAAAAGAAGGAGGAGAGGGAGCAAGTCACAACACAGGCAATCCCCCCTCCCCCGTGAATTTCACGATTTATTTAAACAATGAAAAGTAATAATACTTTTGGTCACCTCATACATTTCGGTAAATAATACCAAGCTCTATTTCACGACAGACACAGGTCTACTGTTTAAGTCCTCTGTAGCAGAGGCTGCTTTGAAGCGAAGGTAGATTCTAAGTCAATTAATAAGTCAACTGCCTTACAAAGTGACATCAAGTCTCGCCTGAGCCGGGTGAAGTTAGCGACAATGGTTCCTAAAGTTCAGTCACAGGCTGTCTTCAATTTTAAACAACACCCACTCCAGAGTTCTCTTTCGCATCCTCTACAGCGGGAGGAAGAGGAAGCGATAGAAAGAGAGAGAGAGAGAGAGAGAGAGAGAGAGAGCTGTTGCGTCCTTGCTTTCACAAACTGAAACGATGCAGCCTCTTTCAGGTAAACAAACACAGTATACAAGTATCACAAGGATAACTTTCTAATGACGTTAGTAACGTCGCTAGTTTATCAATATTCTAATGTTTATGACGTTTGTTTCTGATTTCAAGTGTAGGGCGCTACCTATCCCACTACCCAGGCGAGAGCAGGAATAGGGAGTCCATGACAACTCAGTGAGCTTTATGTTGAACCTACATGAATGCCATCACTTACTTCTTTGTTCATCTCGGAACAGCCCACAACGGTTAGACTGTTTTTTTTTTTTTCATTGCCCTCAAAACTGTCAACAAATAAGAATTTCCATGCCCAAAAAAACACTCGAAAACCCCTATTGATATATCTTGCCTCCCCCACATTTCCTCTTTGTCCGAAAAAAGATGTCGTGAAAGATGACTCAACCCACATAGTATAATTTAACATCTTTATTCCCATCCTTGGTGTCGCAAGATGAAAGAGGTAGGCTCTTTCTTATTTATAGTCGAAATGAAAGTAACGTCAAATGCCCCTACCATGTCTTACAGGCACTCGCTAAAGCATATACAATGTATTTACTATTTAACTAAGACAAACAGTTTACTGTAGTATTTCCGTCAAAATAATGTCGCATTGAAAAAAAAATTAACTTCGCAGGGGGAAGTGCCCTAAAAGTTTGACCACTACGTCAACTGTGAATTCAACCAACAAATATCTCATACGAACAATATGTGAGACCACTGCATATACAAAACACTACGGCCTACCAAAAATTGTTAAGGTTAAAAATATAAGTATTTGAGATTAAACATAGAATAGACTAATAGTGTTTTGTATAACAGAGAACTTAACACATCACAGCATACAGTTGGCTTCATAATCCTTCATTAAGAAATCTGTGGTTACGCCCCTTTAGTTGCATTAAAGCTATTGACACATCTATACGCAATATGTTAAAATAATTTACGATGCAGTATGTCTAAATAAACGAAAAATGCCGCAACACTCTTATGGTGCACCATTGTTTAAAGGCATAAGCGTAATCATAAAAAAGGAAAAAAGCCAGATATGTAAGCAATGAGCAACGCACCAGTGAACTTCACATTTTAAGACATTTTTGGATGTTTTATTTTCTTAATAATGAATTTAGAGCTATATGGTGGATATATTTTACTAAGGAACAGCCTAACGGAGTCTGTAGGTCGAATTAACACTTGACCTATAGTTTCACGATGCGAAGGTATGTAACCTAAACGGCGCATCACAATGAACAAATATGACACAATTTGGATCCGAACAAAATCAAATCAACACCGGCGCGATTCTCTGTCATTTTTATAGTATTTTCGCCAGGCAGTTGCTAATGCCAATCGACGTTTAGTAGCATTCTTAGCGAACGAAGCTAAAGATACAGTATGAAGCAGAATCGAGCACCACATACTGTCTTGAACGCGGATAGGACGGCAATATGTAATGGGATCGGTCGGTGTAAACGAAAGAGAAACATGATGCCCGACCTGGTGCACCGTAGCCCACGGTTACCAAGTGTTTGCTAAATGAGACTTGTTTAAGGATGACAGCGATGATCAAAAGTTGTGTACATTGTGACGGGACCCGTGACCAAACAGCTGGATATCGGCTCTGAGATGTACTGATGTACGACACGACCACACAACAAGCCATAAAAAAAAAATAAAAAAAAATCAACACGACAGAGAACTAACTCTGAGCTACGAGACAACTGCTATCTCTGCGTGCAACGGATTTGCTCCGACATGAACGACAGTACTGCCAGTCTGGCACACGATAATAAATTACAAGTTTACTGCTTTTGGGAAGTACAAGTAATGAAAATTCTGTACAGAAAGAAGTTAATTCACACTAAAATAAAATACCAAGAAATACGGGTAGATATTTTAAAATCGCGCTAGGAATTGTTTTGCTACCTGAAAAATGGCAGAAATCGAAATGTTTGCGTACGTTTGATCTGTAGCTACCCCTAAAGTTTTAAAAATAACTTTGTAAGTTTCTTTTTATATAAATTATAGTCGTACCAGTTAAGTTTTCTGTATATGATTTGGTTAATTATGTTTGTAAATCACAAAAAAGTAACGTTTGACTTTGACTTACCACTCTGCACTTTGCACATGTTTGCAAGCTGAACATTAGTGGTGTAAAAACAAAACAATAACGGTTATTTTCGCAGGTACAGTCCTCGAGGTACAACTACTGTACAACGTAAGTACGCCAAGTCTTACTAATGTTCACGTAAAATTGTTCGAAACATTCATTTATTAGCAACACCAGGAAAATTTCGTATAGAGTTGTAATCTCGACAAACGCAGTAACCGACGCGACGTTACGGAAAGTACAGTTTCCAAGAAGGGAGGGACGTTAGAGTATTGTAAATGACAAATGGGCTTAAATTCACCCCTACCCAGGATCATCGATTATACTGAGTGCTGCAGCCTATGGACACGCCCAGTAAAAGCAATTCAGTAAACGAAGAACATTTTTCAGGGAAATGTGCCGCTAAATAACGGAATTTTGAAACATGCACTAGAAAAAAAAAAAACACACACACACAAAATGAAAAATATTTCTAAGTCGGCTCCGAACAATGCCGTGACAGAGGACAAAGCAGAGTGTTCGCCTCCGCTTTAATATGAAAATAATAGTTTTTGCGGCAAAACAAAATTATCGCCACTTAAGACAGTACTGTACTATGCTCCGAAATAGAGAGACCTAAGGACGCTATGCAGCAAGGTTGCTCAACCGACAAAACTTGTTTTGTAAATTTTTAGTACACTGCAGTATTTTACTATATACAAAATACAAGCCTTGAAAAAATACTTTAAAAATACATCAGAGTAACTAAGTTTTAATATTCACGTTACCTTTTTGTAAATTGCAATTGAATGAAATTAATATGTTAGGTTAGAACAAACTATATTTTCTCGACATCGGGATAACACGAAAATCTGTTTGAAACCAGTAATGTGGTTCGGTCATATTTTAATACATAGGTATATATTTTGTAAAACTTTGAACAAACCAAAGGGAGTTATAAGCCATGCCGGGGCCGCGGTTGACACAGTGGCCGGACTATTCATCACCTACCAAGTCCATATGGGTTCGATTCCCGGCTGGGTCGGTCCCCTGACCCAATCTATTCGCTTTAAAAACATGCCACAGAGGTACCATAATTCAAAATCAAAAGTTCAACTGCTGAACGACATTAAAGTAATTTGATTTTGTTATTTTTATCGAACTACTCTTAATTTCCTGTCACGAAGCCATACAATACCATAAAAAACTCAACTTTTCTCCTAATATTTGTGTAACGTACTTGGAACTTCAGAAAATACACAGTCGATACTCCTCGTTCACTCTAACCGAGATCTTGAGTAAACAAATGCCAAAGTATCATTGTACCATTTCTACTTGGCTCAATTTGTACCGAGTGCCGACGTACTATTTACGACTGACAAAACTGTGTACAGCTAGTATGATAAAAAAAGACCACGCACAAATAATACAATAATGCGTGAAACGTTCCTACATTATCAAAACATGAAGACGAACATTATATAAATACATTAAAAATATAGATTTAATGTATGATTAAAATATATTTCACAACACGATTGTATTTATCAAACCATGACTAACAATAATGATTCGAGATATGGTATAATTACATCATACACGAGCGCAGGACTTGAATAGCGATGGTGACCAATTACACAACACCCCTAATGCCCTATGTAAAAATGCACGGATAAAAGATAAAAAAAAAATAACATTGGGAACGTAGCTATAGGAATAACAAAACTGTTTCGTCTGGATATAAATCATCCACAAAGCCTAATTATTAGCTTGTTTAACATAATGAAATACTATTTATGTTTTAGGATACATAGTACGTTCATAAGACTCCTAGAATAGAAATTTTAAAAACATTGGGAAAATCTTAAACATACGATTATATATTAAATAAATAATCACTGTAGTTTATTTAGAATGTGTATGTAATTTCTTTCTACTGGCGACAATTATAAAGACACCTGTGGCACCTGCCTTGCGCACGCCTATGGTATACATGGCATTCAAGTGAACGTTGTAGCCACTGGAGGTACCCAGAGAAGGAGGCCACTAATTAATGTGGATGATAATTTGGGCCAATTAAAAAGCATTTACACTTGCCGTGCTGAGACTTGGTATTTATTTACATGTAGTATTCACAACATTGTACAAAATACGTGCTCGTCCGCGTAGCCGTTGCTGGAGACATTTACTCGCTGGCAGCGACTGTATGACAACTGTATATCTAGTGTCGCAAGCGAGAGACCGAAGAAGAATGTATACAAATACATTTTAAACTAAACAAGTAGATACTTTTATTTCTTAAAACTACTACCTCCCACTTGTGTGATAGAACTACTTAAGTTGCAGTGCATTAACCCTCGTCGCCCGAAGTAAGAAAAGGCAAATTGCTTTAATTTCGCCATACTAGAAGAAAAGTGATAAATAATAAGCTGGACCGTGCCACAGTAACACGTTTTCGATCGTATCCCGTGAAAGAATACCAACGATTTAATTATCAACTGAATACTTCATGACCTGTATAATCAAGCATGTGCTGTTCGCGTCAGTGACGAATGGCAGGCTACTCGTCAAAATACGAAATATGCAAAGCAAAACACATGA
This sequence comes from Medauroidea extradentata, assembly GCA_003012365.1. Classification (NCBI taxonomy): domain Eukaryota; kingdom Metazoa; phylum Arthropoda; class Insecta; order Phasmatodea; family Phasmatidae; genus Medauroidea; species Medauroidea extradentata. Next base: position 14,429 of record PNEQ01068504.1, on the reverse strand, counting down.
ATACACGAGTGGTTTTCTGCACGAGTCATGTGCTGGTGATTGAATTGCTAATGGCGACGCCAGAAAGATTAAACCTATTTCTGTCTCTCCGCGAGATAGGTTAACAGGTTCTTGAGGTCTAGTCTTGACCTTTCACGTCAGCAGCTGGCTCCCAGCAACCTTCTCTGCCCTCAGTGCAGATTGTTTCTAAGAGTACGTGTGGTGCATTATGAGTTGCCTACCTCAAGAGTGCTAGCGAAAATAACACTAGGTGGGGATTTACATGCTAAAGCTGTACACTACGTCTTCTTTTTACACAAACTTTCGCAAACCTGTACACACCAAAGTGAGTATTCTTGAACGATAACGTTATGTAGCACTTATCACACACAGTGCTGAATTTTTCTTCGTCTCTTCTTGATACAAGATTTTAGCCAGATTTATGAGAAAATATAATCAAAAGCTTAGTAAATTATCTTATGAAACATTCACTTTGTATCTAAATAAAGCATAATTACACAAAACGCAAGCTTTTATACTGAACATCTAGGTCTTTAGCGCTTGTGAGGGTCTATATCAGGGGCGGCCAACCTTTTTGAAGCTATGGCCAAAAATTTGGCCCAAATCATGTCACGGGCCACCATATCACATTAACTTTCTGTCATGTGCTCAAAAATGATGTAAAACCAACACTTGTTTTATAAACTGTATATTATTACTAAAAGAAACTACCATTTTATAGTTTAATCGAGAAAAATGACAGAAAAATGACAATAATGCTCACACACAAACTGTAAACACATTAAGTTCAGATTTACAATAGTAAACACACATAATACACATTACATGTTATAAAATATTGTTAAAAAAATATATGATGTTCAGAAATCGATAACACTGAGTTCAGATTTACAATATTAACTAGCACATGTGCATGCTATTTTTAAGAAACAATGATTTCGAAGGATTCTAATGGGATTTTTGAACCTGCTTTCCACTTATCAATGTATCAATTTTGGGTGCTATATTCGACGTACTTAAAATGAGCATATCGGCAAGGTGTTTGTCTGTTATGTTTCAACGAAATTTGTTTTTGATGGCATTCATGGGGCACCATCGGTACAAATACTGTCAAAGTTCAGCCCACTCTAGCTTAGGACTACCGCTAGTGTCACATTCTTCAATACAATTCTTCAATGCTTCAAAAATATCCCTTCCAGTTGTATTTGTTGATAGCTGACACATCCCTAGAAGTTCTTGAAATACGTCAAAATTGTCGTTTATACACCTCACAAACACAAGAAACTGAGCATTATCTGCAACATCACAACTCTCATCTATTGCAAGTTAAAAATACTTGGAACTTGCAGTTGAATAACGTATTTGTCCCGACACATCATCTGCCATTTCTTCAATGCGTCTCATTACCGTATTTCGAGAAAGAGAAATATTGCCCGCCATTTTACTTATATTCAGGTCTCCTGTGTGCTCGGCAAATATAGAAAGACTTTCTTTAATTACTTCATCATCTGCGAAAGGTTTCTTCCTGCGCCCGAGTAAAAGCGATATTTCATATGATGCACGGAGCATGTTATTCATTGATTCACATTTCTTAACAAACAAGTTCTGCTGACAACTAAGCTCCGAAATATAGTCCATTCTTAATGCAGAGCCGCGAGCGTACGATGTGTTGAATGTAGCGTGGTTCTGTTTGAAATGCCTTTCAATGTTGTATTTCTTTGGCACTGCGACTGTTAAATTACAGATAGATAAGACATATTGGTTTCGATGACTTACCAATAGTAAAAAGAAATTCTTCTTCCCATTATTCATTGAACGATCGGACTTCATCACTTTTCCTTTTTGCTTCATGCTTACTTAGAGCCATTTCACACTACACTTAAACAAAAATTGGCGGATCGACTCGCGTTGAGTGTGATACGTATCAACAGTTTACTGACAAACAAGTAAACAACTGCGACAAGGTAGTCATCCAACTGCGAGTTGCAACACGATATCGTAAACTACCCCTCCTCCAGCCATGAACTTGAGCCCGTACACCTGCTCGCGCATATACACACACCACCCTGCCACCCTGCCTGACCACACAAAAATAGATACGCATTGCCGCAAGACAAATAGATCGCCTTTGCGGAAGATAACACAGTGTTACATTCTTATATCCTCTTGAAGTTCGAACACTGCTCTATCTACACAGTATTTCGAAAATGAGCATTGCAAAATATGAAATTATAATAGAATTATTATTTTGATTTCCAGTTTAAGTAATTTTTAATTATTAAAGAATATAGCAAACCATTCAGCTATTGATGGGCCATTCAAAAAACCATGCGGACCAGTTTTTGGCCCGCGGGCCTAGGGTTGGCCGTCCCTGGACTACATGATGTATGAAGCAGCGCTGGAGAATTAATGCGGGGGAAACGGGTGATCCTAGAAAAATCCACCGACCAACGGCATCGTCTGGCAGGATTTCCACTGGCGAAAATCCGGGGTCAACCCCGCCGAGAATCGAGCCCGGTTCGCCTTGGTGGAAGGCGACTGATCTAGCCTCTAATATTTAAAACTTAATTTCTCGCGACAGAAAATAGCGAAAAATGAGTTGTATATTTCGGAGCCATTCTGACAAGAAAATGTTGGTGCCAAATATTGGAAAATGTACAGGCATAGACAATACACCTTTACATGTAACATTACGTCATAAAATGACGCGGTATCAGTACAGAACGTTTCGAAGATGCGAAGAGACTGCACACACCAGTACTGTGACTAGCGACCCCACGCTTCAAATGCATTGCAGTGTGTTCGTAAACAAGTATTTTCTACGAAAATATTCCACGTACGCCCATTGTGCCAACGTACGAAAAGAAAAACTTCAGACAAGGTCGGAACCCTATTGTTAAGACGCCACGTTCATTAAAAACACCCTTTCTGAACCCTCCAACATGGCTAAAAATGGCATTTTCAGACTGATGTACATAAAAATGTATTAACCGGATGTCTGTGAAACCCAGATTGCGACCTGCACTGATCTTAGTTGCAGACTTTTCACCCATAAAATTATATGGTGACAGCTTAGTGTCCCATAGCAAAAATCGATCGGCGGGAAGCTTGCAGGCTAGCTCAGCGCTTGGCTCATTGAGGCGACGAGGCATTTGAATCGCGTTTCACGGTCGACCTTACTGCCCCGTCGCTTTTGAGCCTCCCACGCGTGGATAGGCGGCGCCCTTAAACTAGTCTACCGCCTTTCTGGACACCAGGTGCACGTATAATGGTAAGGTAGGTGGGCTCTGCGTCTCGTCGACAGCGAGGTCAATAGAGGCGATGACACACAGCCTGGTACAATGGGAGAGGAGTCGGACATAGGAACCGCCCCAGCATTCGCCTGGAGCAATTTCGAGAAACCATGGAAACCTGAATTCTTGATAGCCGGAGCCGGGGATCGAACCCGGATCCTCCCAACTGCGAGTCCAACGTGTTACAGTTGTGCCACCTCTCTCGGTACGTATAATGGTTATATATATATATATATATATATATATATATATATATATATATATATAAATGCTAGAACAACCAATGCAGTACACCATATGGCATTCTGTGCTTGATTAACACCCATACGATACACTGACATTGGTTATTCTTGCATTAAGCCATATATATATATATATAAATAAATAAATAAATATATATATATATAACATTGACTGAATGATTGACACATCAAACCGCAGCCCAAACCACTGGACTTAGACTAGTGAAAATTTTTTGTGTGGTTTCCCCTCAAGTCGTAAGCAAGTATTAAGATTGGATTTTTCGAAATTCGTCTAATGGAGTGAAATGTACTTCCGAAGAAACGTCGATAGAGCTCGAACCAACGGTCTTTCATCGTAATTTTTACTTTAATGGAGCATACATAAAAAATGCATATTAGCCAATTACAGGAATGTTTAAAATGCCACATTTAAGGGTGTGAAAATACCTTAAATGTGTTTCCGATTAACTATCGGTAACTACCAATTCCTTAAGAATGCGTGGTAGACAAATTAAGGCTGAAAACATCAACTGATTTCTACGCTTTTTTCGAAGCCAATATGGATAAAATACTCAATGACAATCCTAGAAAATTGTATTTTCCAACTTTATGAGCAAATATTTATCCAAAATTACTAATTCGTTACGCGTGATCTCTTGCGCGGCAGTTAAAAACACGAGGTTCCAACATCAGTGATTGTGCCTCAGGAGTTCGTAACACTGGAAACAATTTTGTTTAAAACGTTAGCTAAAACTTTTGTCTAGGATTGCTATTGTTTAATTTTCGCAAATTGGCTTCAAGAAACCTACAGTTGTAGATTAATGCTTTTAGCATTGAATTATGTACCACGCCCTCGTAAAGGGCGCTGCCTACTCCGAAGTCCTGGCTAAAGCAAGAATATTGACTTACATGTTAAATTATATTAGGTGAGGCTCTGGCACCTTTCAAGATATTACTTTCAGACAAAACTTTTTTTTTTAATTGAGAAAAGGAAAATATTTCTACTGGAGCCAAAGAAATCCTTTGTAAAACAACAAAGGATTTTCTCGTAAAAAAATACAATGCACGTATATATTTATCAAATAGCACTTTTTTGTAGATTTGAGGTGCATTTGTCAGAAGAAAAACTTTAGTTTGAAATAATCATATTATGTCGGTCATGAAAGTGAATATGTTTATTAAATAACATGTAAACCAAACATTTTACGTGCAATTATTTTAAGGGGAAAGTTGTAGACACTCCAGGATTGGAACCTGCATCCTTAACGTTTTGCGACCGAGCACCTTTCCACTGATCTTACACTATACTTGCAGTTTTTAATTTGTATATATTCAATGTATGGTTCAATGACCTAACTTTCTTAATTTAGTAGCAGGTAACTAATTCGAATATTCACTTTACTGTACCAAAATATATCAAACCCGTGATTTCAGTAAACTACATATAATTTTTCCCAGAGGATTTTTTCACAAAGAAAATCCTTGCAACTTTACAAACAATTTTACAAGGAAAATATGTGTACTTCAACGGGATCAGTACCTGCTATCTTCGAATTCTATAATTTTCTCTGTAAGTTTCATACAATTAGATTTATTAAAATTTCCCGTTTGACATGGCACAGATATTACCTTCTTAAGCGATACCAAATTATCACACCTTCACTACCTTTCTTAGTTTTTTACTAGTAAAGTTCCGGAGGAAGAGCGTCATTTTTATCTATGGATAGAAAATGGTGATTTAGCGCGGGGAAAGTTGACTGTTTGCAAGGCTTAGATGTAATTTATTCATTTCTGACGCTTTTATTTCGTTACTGGCGAGTCTCTATTTGACTGGGCCAATGGTAATTCTTGTGCGTTACTATTGGACGTCTGTAATTCGTCTGTAAACAAATAGACTGTGCCACATAACCGTCGGCCAACAATACATGAAGCTGGATGCTACACTGATTTGCAGAATACCCTGGCAGATAACATTCCCGCGATTTTTCACCATCTCTACCTATGGATGATCACCCGGTATAACGTTAAGTAATAGTACTAAGTAGTCAAGCAATACCAACTGTATACAATGTAAGAAACTATACCCTCCGCCTTGTCGAAACACAAAACACCAAAGAAAATTTGTAGGCCAAATTAAATGCAGAAGTTCCATTATTCCAAAAAGGAGGTTTGTAAATGTAACTTCATTGCAATTTGCAAACAATTAGTCGTGTGCTAATAATAAAGGGAATCGCGCAGTTGGCGAAGTACCTGGCGGCAAGACGGCGCCGCACGTTGCCAGCTGCCAGTGCACTGACCTTGCTATAAAAGCTGCAGGCACACTCTCAGCGACCATGGCGGCTACAGTCGAGTCAAACTGGTCGTGACGGCCTTGGCTGATATATACCCTGTCGCTATTAAATGACATTAAAGTTTTTATACGCCGCGCGCTCTCCAACACCAAAGAAAACACCTCACACGTTTCATACAAGCACGCTGTTCACATTGTAACTACTAGGGTGTTAGGTTTATTAATAACAAACACCACACACACAAACGCAATTCACTTTCTAAACTTCAAGGCATTTCACGACTTTTAAATATATCCCGCATTCGAATTGTTCATGGCTGATATAAAATTACGGCCAATCCTAATTATTTTTAATCGTTTACTTGTATGATCTAAACTGAACCAAAAAAATCTAAACTTCCGACAAAAAATTTTACAGTAATAACTTACTACGAATAAAATGACAAAGTAGTACTTCAAACTGTCTGAAAACTTCAACAATTATTATTATTACCTTACAAGCTATAGTGAAACTGGACAAGGTTATGCCAATTGTTACATATGTATAAAATATTATTCAGCTTTGAATCAGTTATACAAAAATTATTTTAGTCCTATATCCCTTTGTTGTAAATATTGAGTTTATAGGGCTAAAATATTTTTGTACGACTGTTTCAAATCTGAAAGTTTTGGCATGTTTTACGAATACCTAATAATCGGCGCATAGTCTACTAACATATAACACCGTCCTATTGTTGCACACTTTAGCACGAAATGAAAACTATAATAAATGATATTGTGGTATGCTAACAGCTATACAAACATAGCTTATGCCAATAAATGCGATCATAATGCTTCCTACTCCTCGGATAGGCGACCATATTATACGAAATATTATTTTGAACAACCTCATTACATGATGTTCAGTATTTTGGCCAACTAATCTCTACAAGGTTTCAATTTTCTACACACTATAAAAAAATTACTAGCTGACTCTAATTCTTTTAAAATGAATCGAATTTCTGTAAGCTCTTAAAAAGTAAAGTCACATTTTCACAAAATCGCACATGGAAATCTCTTAAAATCGTAAACATTTTGTTAAATTTCTACCAATCTACGTCAATGGGAAATAAAACGTAACTAAATTAAGAGATAACTGCAACAAATAAAGAACGCTGGTTATTATTTTCGAACTACACAAATCATAGTAAAGGAACAGTTTTCATTTTTTACACTAACAGCATCCGAATCGTAACAATTCAAATAATTGGCCTGTCACACTTTTTTCCTACACACTGCATACAGCACAGACTCGTTTTTAAGAGGGTTGAGAGAGAAACTACAAACCAACCACATTGAGCAGCTGGTTTTACGGGGTTAGCGATCCTGGGTTCAAATCCCGAAACATAGTAAAGTGCTGTGTAACTAATGACTTTAGGAAACAGTGATGTACGTTTACAACATGAACTTAATATTCAGCCAACGCCTGATTTAACTTTCGTAGGTCAGGGCTTCGCCTTGATACTAATCACGTGACCAGAACAACCAGGGGCGTCATTTCAGGTTTTTCTTAGGGGGGGGGGGCAAGATATTTTTGGCGCCAGTGACCTTGTTGCATTTTTTTATTAATTAAGCATGCATAAATTAGAAACTTTACTAATAAAACTTTTGTTTTATGTGCTTACATCAATATTATTTAAATAACATAATACGCAAACAATTTTTTAACTCATTTCCTTCTAAGTCGCCCCTCGTAAATGACGCCCTCGTAAATGACGCCCCTGATGAACAACAGTGACGGGTGACGTTTTACTCTGCACTTTATCCACGTGGTTTTCTTTCCCCGTCACGCGCGAATATTCACGTGCCGTGCCTTTCCACTTCCCAACCCATTTCACGTAACTGTTAGCAAGCACGCGACCAATGTAAGTTAATTAAAAATGAAAGCAAACAAACGAAAGTCGCGCTAGCGAACACAGTGAATTCACAGTGATCACTTCAGTGACCAAGGCTGCAGATAAGCAATTTTAAATGCTACCGCGACCTGCGAAGAACTAAATTCAAAGTAACTGAACTTATGGCCCAGGCTCCCAATTTATGCTATTTTAATAAGTTTTTTTTTAAATCCTGAAATAGAGCAGATATCGCAAAACCGTTACATTGAAATTGTTTGTACTATGTAGCCTATTTTTTTAAAAACATAAATTGTTACAATTTTGCTTTGACGAGGAAAATTAAATTAGTTCGATAACTAACCAAAATGATAGAACCTTATGTTTTGGAAAAATTAGGCTACATATTACAAACAATTTCCAATATTTTTATGCAACGATTTTGCGATATTTGCTCCCTTTCATTATTTAAAAAAAATTAAAAACTCGCAAAACCAGCATAAATAGGAACCCGTGCTCTTAAAGCAATAATGAAGATTCAGAGTGCGTGCACTGGACAAAGGCAGTTAAAAGTATCATAAGGTTTTCATGGTGTGAGCCAGTTTGGGTGCCACCGGCAATTAGAGGCAAACCTGCAGTACGGCTCACAGCTGCCTGATAACGACTACGCAACGCAACCATGCAAACATGACGGTTACAAATTAACTACACGCCCTCTAGTTACCCTCATTAGATAGCCTTGTGTTTGGCTCGGAGTACTAATAACAATTATTTTATTAACCCGAATTAAATTTGCATGCAAAATGTGTAATAACCAACAAGATTAAGTTGGACTACCATATAGTAGGTATTTTATATTGACGTCAAATTTTTACACAACAGAACTTCAGCCAATGTATGATTTGTGGTTACTTAATTTTAATTGTAAAGACTAGTCAACTTCGTAATGTTACTGTTACAGAGTCATACATATATAAAAATTTAATAGCTAGGGTCTACGGTGGTCGAAGGGTTAAACCTCTCGCTTCTCACCCAGGCGATCAGGGTTCGATCCCGGTGGACCTCGGCCCGAATTTTTCGCATGTAGAAAACGTGGCAGACGATGCTGTTTACCGGCGGGTTTTCCTGGTCTACACCCGTTTCCCCCGCCAATATCATTCCGTCGTTTTTACCCATCTTACCTCATCCAGTTCTCGGGCCGGAGGACGACAGACCTATCTCGCTAGTCTAGCAGCCGGCCCACTCTTCACCCCAGCCTTCTTCCAACCACATTGTGACCTTGCCAGAAGGCGGGAATTAATACGTAGCGGATTTTATTTCATAAAAGCTAATAGCTACGAACCTTGACAAGCAATTCGAAAATGTGTTTCAAGACATATTATTTTGCAACAAACAGAATGTTAGAAATCATAAGAAAGTACATACACACATATATACTACTCGACCACAATTAGTCGCGCGGGAAAAATGCGAACTACCGCTGTGTCGCCTTGACAACTGGTGTGGCGCACCACAGCACCGGCCATAATACTGTGGCACAGGCAGCTGGCTAGGTTTTCGCCGATACGTCTCCAATCACCGTGTACCACGAACTCGTGTCAGGTGAAGTACATTTCTCCTCCATGTGACGTGTCTACCTACTATTAGTGCCACGCTTCTTACCCTCACGGGAGGACTAGTTGTCGTGGTCGAGTAGTACGTGTGTGTTGGGTGCATAGTTACAGAGCCTACAGTATAGACAATACTGCCTACATGTGTGATTTGTTGTTCTTAGCGCCCAGGCGACGGTGGAAATTTACTCAAAACAAAATGTTCCATACGTTAATAAACTCATCATACTGAATCACTTAGTTCGTTTTAAACGAAAACTAGAGGTGCCAGACAGTTGCAGTACCAAGAGAATTATTTCTGTTACATAAGTCACATTGCTAAATAAACCGTAATCAAATGTTCTAATTTCCTGAATCTACTAAATTTGTATGCTAGTGAATGGTAGCCACCCTAGTTCTCTTCATAAATGGTTGAAGGTCTTTGCCGAATTTGCTATGGATTAAAAGAGGCTAATTACATAAAGATACGTTCAGAGAATTGCTCTACCAAATAATTTATTTTTCCATACTTCGGGAAAATACAGTTTCACAATTCGAACTTCAAAGGCTTATTTCTTCGTTAATAGTAAGTTTAGACGCAAAGTGTTCCCTATATTTTATGCTTAATATTTACTACGAATCACCTCCTGTGGTCTGTCCATACATACATACATACATACATACATACATACAGATAGACATACATATTGGAAATTCCAAGTACGTTATACCCCGCCTTTATTTCACCAGGAGTATCATAAATGTATTATACGTACTTAACATGTAGTCAAGACTAGATACAAAATATTAATACAAGGATGCCCTAAAAACAGGACATGAGTGGGCGTGGACACGGATTTTCCGTGCGCGTATCCTCACGATGAACGTTTACCTCGAAGAACACTTGTTCAGGTTCTGCTAGATCATTACTTACAGCTTAATTATAAATGTTTACGTCTCTAGTTAAAACAGGCTGAATCAAAATGCACTATTAGAGATGATGAAATTTCGCGGAATTCAATGACCTGCATGTTAGAATCAAATATCCCATGCATACTGAAGCCCCGACCATTTATCCACTAGCTGCTACTCAGTGGAACAGCAATGAACGAATAGACAGGGCTTGGGTATGCATATGATATTTGATTCTAACGTACAGGTCACTGAATTCGCGAAATTTCCTCATCCCTACTCACTATCTACTGGTATGCAACTCAAGTGTATATACGAGTTCTTTGTATAGATTTGAGATGGAAATGTTAGTGGCAAAATGCTGTATGATAACATTTTACGTGCACAAAGTTGCAACACAGCACGGAGTTGCGCTGCAGAGATATTTACATATTTCACTACCACTCCTCCGACCAAATCCCGAGCATGATTGTACGTTTACTGGACGTAACATACATAAAGTAATACTGGGACGTGCAGCGCAAGAGAGGACTTTCTCCGTGCTGTGTTATCCACATTTTGCACAAAGTTTTACCGCTAACATTTTGGTCTCCAATTTAGCGCAGGATTGGCTTGGCGTGCCTATTATACGGCCGTTCCAGGAGGCCGATTAAATATAGATTTTTATGGGTGGAACGCTAAATTTGCGCCTGCACTGCGCCTGGTTGCGCTGTAGTGGAATTAAATACCCGCTCACATGCAATAGAAAACCCGTTTAACTTGCTCTGTTCTTGCGCTGCGCTGCATCGGTGCAAACAGCAGGTGGCGATATTTAATCGGGGCCCTGGCCATGCTATACATCTGGAAGTTTCGACATAGCTCGCAGAAAGATTCGCCGTAGCTAAAGACCTCTGGTTTTCGCGAAAAGATTTCTGCAGCAACTTATTTCAATGTCTTAGTTCCACCTCTGCAGTTCTGCTTGTTCATTATTGGCAGAGTGTGTTAGTATAAAGATGTTTCTCATTTGACCCTACCAGTCAGAATAAGGTTACTGCGAACAACAGACGTCCGTGATTTATAGTAAAACGTCAAGACACATGATTTTAAATTCAGCCAATTACTAACCGTGAAGCAAAGCCGCAGATGTGCACACGAGGCCAGTGGCGTAGCCAAGGGGGGGGGGGGGAGATAGGGGTTGAAATCCCCCCCTTACCCGGGGTGATTCGGCTTTCAAGACCTTAGGTGTTAAAAGGCCGTAAAACCCTCTCATCATCATTGCCCGGGGTGACGAGTTCATCGGTTACTTTACAAAAGTTTATTAAAGAAGATACGAATTTTAATTATTGTTTATTAAAAATATTTTATTAAATTTGTTTGCTGGCCTTTATGTATCCTGCATAACCAGGCCTATAAACATATTTACATTACATGTTCTGTAATCCTGCTGCAGTCAAATATGTAACTTGTGAAAAGTATTTGCTTATCCCTTCATCGCTAACATAATCCAACCAACATGTTATCTTTAATTTGTGTATTTTATATTAAATCGATTATTGAATTTATTTTACGATTTCTATTTAAGTTAAAGTGTTTAAATTGTAGTGAGAGAAATAGTTTGATTTATTTGTGCAACCGAAATTTATAAGGAGGCCAGAAAATAAAGAATCATTAAAATATTTTTATTTAGTGGATAAAGGGTTCATTACCTTTACAAAAATACATACTCTTGATTATTTATTTTACGTTTGCACTTTGGTAAATTACCCCCCCCCCCCCAATCTGTTAGAAATTTCTGGCTACGCCACTGCACGAGGCACTGAAGCAAACTGGTGCAGAAATATTTCCACCAAAAACTGGGGTACGTAGCCAAAACTCGTAGCGGAGCAAGTGCGCGCATGCACCCGAGTGTACGGCGAGTGGCGCGCCCAGGGTCGATCACGGTGGATCGCACCTCAGGAGGCGACCTCCGACACGGCCGCCCACGCCGCCCGATACAATGGCGCACGACGCCCTACGTAAAGGACGCGCGAACCACAAAGCAGCGCGACGCCCCACGTACTTCCGGGGGGAAGCGCCCGCGTTGCAGGCATATCTGATCCTGCTGGGAGTAGGTGAGGGAAGGGCGCCGAACAACGGCCTTGTATCCTCGTGCGGAAGTTTCCTTGGTGTCCCGCTCTGCCAAACCTGTCCACTTAAATTCAACTAAGATGAATGCTACACTCCGTTTCATCTAGAGTAACCTATACAGGATGGCCAGAAACAACCGCATACGCACACCATGTGAGTCCTGTATCACATTGGAGACGAATGTTGTACGATGACATTTTGCATGCACAGCGTGGCAACATAGCACTGTAGTTAGTCCCCTCTTGGCACTCCACAAATATATTACCTCTCTTATTACTACTGTTCTGCCCATATTATGTGTGCAGGTTAAAACCCCGAGTAGTAAAAACATGATTCTACGTTTACTTAACACAACATACATACAGTGATACCTGAACGTGGATCGCAAGAGCGGACTTCCTCCGTGCAGTGCGGCCAAATTGTGCACTTAAAAATGTCTGACTTTAACCACTCACATTTTCATCTTCAATTTAGCCCTGAATTCGCGTGGTGTGCTTTATATGCGGTTGTTTCTGGACATCCGGTATAGATCGAGTACTTTACCCGGTTCGCTAATGTAATGAAACATCTCAGGTGTACTCATGTTGGATATATGGCACCACGAGAGACACGTAGGTGAATATACTTAATCTGTGACGTCATCCTGGCAACATAGCACACGATATAGCCTGCTAAGAGTATTTGGTCTACAAGGTTTGTTTCGTCGAGAAAATTAACTGTCACCAGCGACTTTTTAACCCGCATTTGGATATGGGTCCTAAAGTTTAAACTGAAATGTCATTTACAACTATCAATGCTAACATGCCGCTGTTTCGTCCAGAATACTTTTCGTTCGATTATCAACCTTGGTGATGGTTGTATTAGACAATAACGACATTCGGATTGTTATATATCATTATCTCTAAACAATATGCAACTTTGTGTTTGTAGTTAGACGGGACAAGTACTTACAAAAATATCAGTAAGAACCATAATTAGAACCTTTCTACATTGCACTTTCGGAATTTTATCATAACAAGACCGGTAATAAAACGAAAAAAAAAAAAAAAAAAAAAAAAAAAAACCAACGGAGCTACCAACCGAATTGATGCTCGGAAACGAACAAAATCTGAGTTCGAAAGATTTGCCTGCCCTGCGAATCACGATTCTAAAACTTAAGTGCAAGTCTACCTCACATTTCGACAGCCGTGAAACGTTAATTATTTTTTGTGCATACGAGTGTGTAGATCTAACCCCCAATCAATAGCTAGACTAATATCCGTAGGCCTACAAGTTTTGAACAGAAATTAGACGTTGTAATGCCAAACCGTACTTGGTTTTGACAGTGTTTAAATCCAAAGGGTTTAAGGGAAAGTACAGTACTGACAATATTGAAGACCTAGGCAGTTTCAAGTATGTTGTAAAAGCTAATCCAGAATCATAAAATACATGTACTGACTTATTTATGTCTTCGTGATCCTGTGTTTGTACAGTGCTGCAGGGCAAAAACATGAACTGCTTAATCATGATATCTTTGAACGATTCCTGCATATGGTTAGTACAATAAACTGAACCGTATTTTACGGACGTACGCCACTGCGAGCTAGTTTTGTTGAGTTACAGAAAACTCCACAATGAAACAAAACATAATAAAGAAAAGCCAGCATTAGCTGTTGTTAACAAGCACACAGCATATATACAATTCAGGAAATGCATATGGTCGTACTATACGACTACATTTCTTCCCGGAATGTTTGTTGTCAATAGGCAATAATTATTGTTACTCTCTGGTGTTCTGCAACTTAAGACTTACGGGGACTGGTAGTAAACTTGAAGATAGCTCTCCGTGCCACGTGTTCGAGTAGGCTAAGAGGCGTGGCTAAGGGCCGGGGGCGCGGTTCATCACAGTGACGTGTCTAGAGGAAGTCGCAGTGGTGGGGGTGCGAGTCATCTGCCTTGTCCTTCCCCTATCTCATTGTAAGCCAATCTCCCTGAGAGGAAGGGTCTTGCTGATATACGCGACGAGGCGGCTCTCGCCGTCCGTGTAGCGACGCGCGATGGCTTAGGCTTTTTGCCTGGCGGCGCGTGGCATGCATTTACTACAACTACCGTTGTTTACTTACAAAGAAAAGTTATTTCTTGAATAT
>PNEQ01068503.1:15462-26611 GCA_003012365.1 Medauroidea extradentata | reverse complement strand
TTTCTTACCGCGGTCTACACCTGGCACTTTGGTGTTGAGTCCCGGTGTCTCTTCTGGTATTTAATTTTAACACAGGCCCTTAGGCTTAGCACTTCACTTTTCCTTGCTTTGCCCGTGCGGGTAGCCGGGTTTCCTTCCCCCCTCTCTCTCACAGCTAGTGACCACAAAGCCTCCCGGGATTCTATTAGACCTATGCTGATGCCGGTTTTACATATAAATCAATCTTTTAGGTTTTACGTTACGTTTATGCCAGGAGGAAATAAAAGGTCACACGAGAAATTTGGAAATTAGCAAGGAAGGGTGGGCCAAGTGCCTCACATTACTGTGAAGAAACAACTGCAATCTTTAACTTAAGAGAGAACAACTGCTTACCTGGGACATGACCCCCTGCGCCGAAATCCAAATCCTCCACCACCTCAGAACCACCTTCATTATCTGGGCAAATCTTTGTTATTTTAATTCTACCTGGTACTGAATAAATCCAACTCAAACCATCCACTGATCTAATAAATACTGGTGTAAAAACTGTGATGTAGTTGTTTAAAAACATCTTGCAAATCCACCCAAGTAATGTTTAATACTTAGGCTTGGTCCAGCAAATTTGGTAGTCAATTAAAAGTTATATGCAGTTTTTTTATTTAGACATAAATACATTGATTTTATAAACAACATAACATCCAATAAGTAAATTCTGAATAGTTACAATAATTTTGAAATGGTTTACTTATTTACTTTCTTCCTGAGTGACAGAAACAAAGCACTATTAAAAGGCAATTCTGTGACACGTGTTTCTAAAATTGGTGTATTTTTCTTCTCAAATAAGAAATAAACACATTTTGTTAAAATACTGTAAATTGAAATTAATTTCCAAATTTACCGAACCGAGCCTAAGATATTTTAACTTTACTCAGGTAGATTTTTCAACATTCTTTTAAACACCTGCATCGTAAGTTGTATTTTCCTGAGAGCATGGCGCACATACAAGATTATTCCTCAGTTCACACGGCACTTTTTGCCTACAAATCAGGCATTGTATTATTTTCACGGCAACAGTTGGTGCATTTTTCTGGTAAATGGTGTGCCGTCTAACGGCACGCTATACAACTGGGTCGAAATCCTGAGGGGTCACACTAAATGAATGGGTACAAGAGCTGCAATTTCGGTTACAAAAATCACGATTTCTTTGGTGCCAAAGAGTACAACAAGCACACAAGCGCAACAACAGCAATACAAAGCAGGTACATCAATGTAACGTCGCGGAAGGCGATTCTTAACCAGGGCTGAATCAAAATACATTTAACGGGCGGTTCCTATCGAGACACAGTGGGCCAATACAGTCGAAAAACAGTTGAAAGCAAAGGAGTTGACGCGCGATTTACTGCACTGGTAGCCGAAGCACCCAGCGCGTACGACTCACAATAAACAAGATTAAAACGCAAACTGAAAACTTACCGTACGCATCGTAGCCGGCGGAATGTCGATGAGGGAACGTCCAGAACTAGCCTAGTCGAAGGCGGTGGCGAGACTGCCGGGAGTTAGCTTGCTCGAGAGGCGGAAGGCCGGCCGAGCATCACAGGTGGGGGAAGGGATGGAGGAGGGCTAGAAGGGAGGGAGCACGAAGACAGCAGACTGGACCCGAAAGCGTCCGAAGTAGTAAAGAACGGCAACAAAATCAGTTCACATCTTACACTGGCCGCCACACACACGAGCACATAAGTTCCAGAAAATATGGCTGGGCGAAGTAACACAATAGATTCCTTTGCCGAGGAGCCCATTGCAGGATAAGTTCTGTGCTTAACCGAACCCCCGGTTCAATGGTGCATTCTAGGAGTTTTCAACAAGAGGGCCTTTTATATTTCTTACGATAATCTGTTCGAATAGACAACATGAAATGTTCATAATACCTCACAGCAAAGTAATTTTATGCATTATGAGCATGGAACTCTTAATATTTTCATGAAAAAGGAAGGTTGTAAGGCTGAATGTTTTAGGGGTCAAAGATCTCAAGAGTACTTTGTATCAGCCACGGAATCATAATGTAACTCAGCCTTTTTTATATTTGTACAAAATACAATTTTTAAACTCTTTGTATTCAAGGACTCATAAAGGTCCTTTCACACAATCAAATTTAGCTTAAATTTTCTGTCAAATTTATTCTATTCAATTTATTGAATGTCGTGTGATGCCATGCTGTAGTCACAACCGCTGCCATTTAATCTTTAAGTTTATTGATTGTCTTGAATTTCAGGAAAGATTTTAGTTACAAACATGGTTGAAGTTTCCTTGAATCCAAGTATTATAAATATAAATAACATAATATTTGAGTACTGTATACAAGTTAAACCATTTTAAAAATAAATACATGCTAATAACACATTTTAACATAATGAGAAATTTTGTATTGGTTTAACCAAATGTTTTTGTGTCGTGCACAATTAGTAGATATTTGTAAAATTGCTACATAATTTATTTTGCACATCATTTGTTTACAAATTGTGTGATATCTTTTAAAGTGATCCTTTCAATGTTTGTTGAAACAAATTTTGTGAATCATTGTGATATTCAATAATTTGAATTCAAGAGATTGAATTCAATAAATATTTGATTATGTGAAAGGGCTTTTATTCCCTTGTAATTCAGTTTTATTGAAAGTGCCCTTACAATGTGGGGTTGATTTTTTTTGTGGAAACTCACGCAAATTTCACACCAAAATGCAAAAAGGAACTGCTCTTGCGAAAATTACGAATGCACTCGCGAAAACCACAACATTGATATGACAGTATGAACACAATCCCCAAAAGTGTAATCCTTTGCATTTCACTGATACTTAAAAATGTTAAACTTCCTTAAAACACGACTCTTGTGCCTATTTATTGTCGTTTTTATTGCGCGTCGACGTAAAACATGGCTGGTGGGATTGTGCCTTGTGAAATAAAAAGTGTAAACAAACTGCTTTGTTAACATGGCCGATGGCGGTAACACTTGAAACTTGAAAGTGTATTTTTCGAAATGGATACCTAGCACATACAGGAGTATGGTGAATATCATTGAAATTTTTCGGATTTTTTTTTAAGCCATAGAATTAAGTGAACTGACATGCACACGAGACATACACGAGCGATGTTGATACTGGATGCCGATGCACTGTGCGCACAAAGCAAGGAGACGAATGCGAGACTGTGAGTGCACAGTGGATAGATAAGCTGCCCGCAGCTGTTGTCCAGCTAGTGTGTCACGAGCCGCGACAGCGTTGCCAAGCTAGCATGTCTCGAGCCATGACAGCGTCACGAGGCGGACAGCATTGTCAAGCTAGTGCGCCACGAGCCGTGGCAGTATTGCCAATGCATTGGCATTCCGTTGTTGCTACTTTTTCACACAATAATTTTAATTTTTTTGTGAAAGCCTGCAACCAATCAGAATTTGCAAAATATAAATGGAATTTTACGTATTGAAGCATGCCACTCAAATACAGTAGAACTCCGATTTAACGAAATGCCATGGGACCTGAAAATCTTTACTCTAAATCAATGTTTCATTAAATCCGACTTCACACCCCCCACCCCCCCAAAAAAAAGTTCAATCCTCGGGCAAGTTTCGTTGGAATTTAAGGTAATTTTAAAAAAGTATAATGGCTCAAAACAATAACAAAACACATTTACCTTCGATAGGTAAGCCACAGTAGTGAAAATAAAAGAAATCTGCGAAAAAACTTCCAGTGAAACGCTCGGCGAGCGTGCGCATGATGAGTTAGACCGTCCTTGCGTGTGCCATCAACACGTGAGAAGTGATGACTAACACCGCTGAGCCGTCAATATTTCCGTCTCCGGCTCGCTTCACCAACATAATTAAGGAAAATCCCATAAAAATAGTGAAAAAATTTTTTTTAAAATGAAAACTGAAGTTAAAGTTCGTGAGACAACAATAAAATAATAATTAAATATGTGCGGCGGCCATTGTAGCTCATATGCAGCCGCCCTCGTGAAACAATATTGTGTTATCTGCTCACTAAAAATGCTTCGCACGCAAGCGTTTTTTACCACCGGAGAATCAAATTATTTACGTTAACGGTAATAAATTTGTTGTATATAGTCTGCATTAATAATATTACATATTTTTTTCATAAACTCGCTTGTTTTATCACGGGATGCGAGTGTAAATAATCACGCTGCACACCACTGCATTCTATCAGTAATAGAATTAATCAATAGAGAACACGGCATTGCAGCGCATTCTAACGGAGACACGAGTTACTATCTGTGAATTAGTTCCTGTGTTGTCCACTGCCGCGCTGTGGAGACTGGGTACCTAGATGCTCATTCACTCGCCAGCCGCCAGGATGAGGATCTAGACGTGCACTTGTTATGCAACACAGCGTCGCTCCCTCGGCTGTGCCCGCTCTTGCGTATCTTAAAATCACTCCCGCGGCCAAAGTTTTCAACAAATTTTAACGAATTTTTTTTTCTCGACAGATGGTTTAAGCTTTTCAACGGAGAAATAAGTATATACGGCGGTCGGTGCTAGTATTTTTAAGGATTTAACTTACAATTATTATTAGATTTTATCAAAGTCAGTTATTAAATTATTTTTGTTATTTTTGAAGGTTCCTAAAAATTCTTTCGTTAAATCGCTGTTTTCGTTATTCCCGAGTTTCGTTAAATCTGTAATGTTAATTGGGTTCGGTTTGTATTGTATTTTATTTTCTTAACTATGCTGTTCTGTGCAATTATAATACATATATAGCATAAAACAGAATCTGTAGAATTAACAATCTCCCACTTGTATGTCTTTTGTTGCTACTGATTCCAGTCATTATAAAATAAAATTGAAATGATTTTAAGTAAACCAACTGTACTGTTTAATAAGATCTTACAAGGATACATTTACTGTATGATGTGTAACGAATGTGTGTGTGCATGTGCATGCATGCAAGTAAGTGTATGTACACTGACTGACTGGCATATCAAACTGCAGCCCAAACTACTGGACCTAGATACGTGACATTTTTTGTGTTATTTCCCCTCAGGTCGTAGCCAAGCACTAAGAATGGATTTTTCGAAATTCGACCTCTAAGGGTGAAAATGGGTTAACTGTACTTCCGAACAAACGTCAATAGAGCTTGAACCAGACGGCCTGTCATTGTGATTTTTACTTTAACCCTTTAACCAGTGGAGTTACTCATTATAGTCAACAGCCCCTAAAGTGAGGTTTTTTTTGCATTTTACAAACCAAATACTTTCTTATATAACATTTTATACTTAAAATTTTAGAAATAAATTTGAAAAAATTCCGTTATTAGTATTATTTTTCCACAAAACTTATTTTATTAGTATTATTTCAAATTTTTTTGTATTACTCATTATTGTCTGCAGGTCTATACAGTTGTATGCAGTTGTGATTAAAAACATATTTATGGAAATTATTATAGGTAAAAAAATTGTATTTAAACAAATATAAACTTTCAGTTATCTGATGCTAACTATCCAGTTTGCAGAATAACAATTTCATATTTCATTTTCATAATTTCAGCAAAGTTATAGAAAAAAATTTAATTTGTTAAAAAGAAATAGTATAGGTGATTCGGAATAAAGTGAGCACTCAAAAAAGCCCTGATTAATTTCTATTTTCTGCCAGTTTACATCTTTCCGCTGCATGTAAACATCAACATTGCCACGTGCTGTTATTTACATAGGCTTGTACAATGTTTACATTTACGTTACACTGCTCCGATAAATTTTAACTACAATATGTACTCTTTAAATGCATGGGTGTTGAATCTATGCTATATTCAGTAGTAATCTTAGTTATAAATACATGCGAGTAAACGTTTTATAACACCAGTTTCTCTGCATCTACTCTAACGGCGCTATTACTGTTACGATTCTCGTAAATGCATGCACAGTATATTCAAACTTTTAAATCAAAACCGCCACTAAAAACACACACGACACACGCAACTCAAGAATTCAAGTTCCGTTCAGCATATTGCAATGAACGACGACGACACACGTAAAGAGAAACAATAAATAACGTATTTTCTTAATGTGTGAAACAGGGAAAAAAAGGTTCTTTCTATTTCCAGTTACTCAGGCTGGCGATCATAAAACAAAACAACTTACATTTCAGAAACCCATGTTCTTTACACAACCGACAAACAAACTGAATGACGCAATTCACTTCCAAAATCCAGGCGAAGTGGCAAAAACGTAACTCTGATGCCATCTGTCTGTGAAATTTTAAACTACCTCTATGGCGCGAACAGTTAGCAGCATGTGCCAACGATAATCGATTTGGTTGCGTCGCTTTGTGCTAGTGCTAATTAAATTAAATTATACAGTCAGTAGGTGTGTCAGTAAGAACTTAAGTAAATATTTTAAAGTATATTAAATACAGAGAGGTCGTTTGCATTTAATGCTGTTTCACTAATGCTGTATTCAAATAAGAAAATACATGGAACTACATGCAATTCTTTGTTACTAACCGTACAAACAATAATGTTACTGTTGTTAATGTTGACTTACATGCAGTAAAGGCTAGTGATATTTTTTAAAGGTTAAATCTTTACTGTTCACTTTATTCCGAATGACCTATAGTGTACCTGTGAGGTGTATACACTGCATACAGTATTTCAAGAATAACAAACGCGTATCATATTTTTGGATTTTTTTACATAACTCTCCTTCATTGCTCTGGATAAACGAGAGTATACTTTTGTTAATTACAGCTACTTTAAAAAAAAATAATAGCATATCTTATGACAGCATTACAAAAATAATTTTACATCAATATTTGCTATATACCTATACAAAAGGAAGTAAATATTTTGAGAGTTGCTTGAAAAGAAATGTTCATTATTTATGATGGTACATAAACATTTGCTATGTAACCTGCACATGAGATCATCATCTTGAAAGTAACATGAAAAAATTATGCACTTTTTATGACAGTGAGCGGTGCTCTTTCCGTTTCCTTGAAAGTAGTTTTGGTGATAGGAGTTCTAGAACTAAGAGTTTGTTTTCCTTGGAGTGTTAGTGAAAGCCCCGGTCGCCGATGCTGGAGCTCCTCCATTCAACTTCAGATCTGTCACTCCACTGGCCATGGAGGGGTAGGCCTGGGGAAGGGGGCCGGCGTTAGGGGTGCCCTGGTCGGCGACACGATCCTGGAGGGGCACTGGGAGGTAGACAGGTTGCTCACTCTTGGATCAGGCTTTGAAAAGGTCAACACCATTGTTGGATGCGGACGTCAGTTTAACATTACTAGTAGGCCGGTGGCCCGAGTTAATAAGGATTTCCTCAGTTAATAGAAGAAAGCTGACAATGTTCCTTAATCGGAGAGTGCGCGAGAAACTACATTGGATATGTGTAGTTATCGCGGGAGCTGCAGTATTTGGATTTGGTGAGTCTGATTTTAATTTTGTCAATTGATGATGTCTTTTGAAGTGGTTTCATCGCGAGTGCGAAGCTCGCTGCATTCCTGGATTAGAATCAAGGATTTGAAGAGGGCAGTGTCTTTAGGGTTTCTAGCCTTGTTCCTTCTGGGAAAAGGAAGAAAGCCCTACATGAAAAGTAGCAGAAGGATTAGGCTTTCTCTATCAAATGGGGTATGGAGAACGTAATTGCGTCACGAAGCTTGACTGGTGGTATGGAACACGAGAGAAAGAGTGTGTTGTTTGTGTTCATCGGGTTATAAAATTGTTTGAATAGAGAGAGATTTTAAATGTAAAGATTTGTACGTAATTCGACGACATGCTTTTCTGAAATTGTAAAGAGAGTGTAAATTGTGTTTGAGTATTGAATATAACCAACTTAAAAGCATTAAATGTTTCCTTCTTTGCTCAAGAGTTTTATGTTGGTCTTCATTATCGCTAATAGTTATAAGCGTAGAATAAATAGTCAATATGCATTTTCTACGAGTCTTGCCCCGTACACGTGTGTGTTGAGGAAAACATAAGGGCTTACATGAAGTTGGAAGCTTGGATAATTGGGTAAATTGTGGGTACAACAGCAATGCAAAAAAATTGTTAGTTAAAATACAAGACAGTACTCTCTTTAAAATTGCGTGAAAATATCATGATTATAAACATCAGTCATTTCTTCTCGTCAATTGTACTTGAAAAATAAATTACACATCCTATAACAGAATTACAAAATATTATGTTACATAAATATTTGCTATAAACTCTGGGTAGTATTTATATAAAATTTTCCTTGGAAAAATGTTCATTTCTTATGAGCGAATTATGAAATTTTGGAAGTTACGCAAACATTTGCTGTAAACAAAAGCATTATACATTTTGAAAATAACTTGAAAAAAGTGCACTTCTCATAATAACATTTCTTACAAAATAGTGAGGAAATGCAATATGTGCTTCTAACATCAACTATAAGTTCTTTATGTTGTGGAATATTCTGAAGCATGGATGAACGCACAATGGAGTGTCACATTCGGCGCACATCCAATACGTATATTTTAGCCTTTTCTTCCCTTTGTGGAGTGACTGCATACAAAACACTTCCGCTGTGGTTTCTTCTTAGCCGTGTTAGAGGGCTCTGGAGCTGGAAAATGTCTGGCAGTAAGATGCAATGGGCAGGGTATAACTTCTTTTGATCGCCTGCCTCCTTTAGATGGAAAGCGAACAGGACAGAACTCCTCTATCAGCTGTGTGATCAGATTCTGTCTGAATTCCAACAGGTTAGACTTCTTGCCTGTTTTGAGATTGTACAGGGTATGGGAATTCAGTACAGCCATATCTAACACATGGAAGAACAGCTTTTTGTACCAATTCAAAGATTTTGTGGTACTATCTGTAAAACTCATTACTGTTATTGGTTTTTTCACAACGTCCGCTCTAGATTTTAGTTTTACATCTTGCATTTCATGTTTGTGCATGGTAGACAGCATACAAGACATCACGCTTGTCATGCCACTTTTCTACCAACATTTTTGTGGTGTGGTGCGATTCACACTCACCTTTTGTCAGTTTTGTCGTAAACTTCGGCATATGTTTCCTGTTTGCGCGAACTGTACCACATGCTCCAGTATTTTTTTCAGGAAGAACTGGAAAAGTAAGGGGCTGGTGTACCAGTTGTGTAAACAACGCGTGTCCTTTATAAGATTCCTATCCAACAATGTAGTCACAATTGAACCAGGTATTCCAAGCGAACTTTCAACTTCTATATTTGTGTCAGCATCCGTATAAATCATAAAATCTAATCTGTACCCAGTTTTGCAGTCACAGAGCACAAATAATTTGATGCCAAATCTGTTATGTTTAGAAGGAATGTATTATTTGCAAACAAGACGCCCCTTGCAAACCATGATGCTTTCATCAATACATAGTGCCTGATAAGGTTTGAAGAATGTTTTGAATTTTTTTTTCATTGCTTCATTAACGGAGCTGATTTTGTAGAGCCGATCACCGGCTGATTGGCTTTGACTGTCAAAAAATGCAACAGCCATAACAAAAGGAGAAATTGATCTTGCGAAAAAAGTTTTCCAAATATTGGAGTTGATAAGATGGGGTTTGTAGACCAGTAGTCCTTCACACAGTTTTTAGAAGCGTGTGGCATAAGCAACACAACAGCTAAAAATGTGTAAATTTCGCAAACTGTAGGTTTCACCCATTTATGTAGTTTAGATTTTCCTTGACATCGAACTGACTGAGTACATAAGAATGATATTTGTGTGTTTCTTAAACAATGTGTTCAACAAAATCTGCATCAAAAAATTGTTTGAACACTTGTGATTCTGTAGCATCATCAACCAATTTAAAGTCGTCTGTTATTCCTGAACGAGACGAATCAAATATTTGCTCGGCGGGTTGAATGTATTTGTCATTTCTCCACTGAAAAGCGTCTCCAATATTTATGGATATATTTTGTGAAAAACTAACCTATATCTCCTCTTCAGACACATTTTCTGATTCACTGTTTACAACTGACTGTACGTCGCTGTTATCACTTACTTCACTGTTGTCCGCAGATTTCCAGTTTGCGATTATTTCTTAGAGTTAATTTTCGCTGTAAACTTTTTTTTTTGCGCGATGCCATATTCACGTTTCACAAAATCATGGAAACTAACATTCACACATTTTTCTTATACAGTGGAACATGGCTAATTCGAACTTCTATATTTCGAATTCATGGATAATTCAAAGTTTTTTGCTGGTCCCTTTAAATTTATTTAAAAGCAACACAAATATATCATGAATAATTCGAATTTCATTTGGATAATTCGAAGTGTAATATGCGCCCAGAAAGTCTAGTAAAACGTGCTACAATACATTTCCATGAAGGTAAAATACTGAACATAAAAGCCAATATTCGTACAAAGTATGTACAGTATGTATTTCTCTCCAAATTCAGCACTGCCAAAGTGAACTGCACATCATACAGTTTACGGTACGGAACCGGGAATCGCATCGTGAAGCATGAGAGACCTGGCAATGGTGCGCTGTGAGTATCACGGAAGATGTGACAACAGTGGACAGCGAGACACTTCCGCACAGCCGGCCCGATGTCTGCGACCTTGAACGACCATTTCCAGATGTACAGCACACAGTATCGTAACCAGCCGTCTGACAACTGACCTTGTTTCCGCCATGTCCGTCTGCTTACATCCGCGTACGTTACGTTAGTCCAGTTTAAGAGATTTAGTTTTAATTTTGCGTATTGTAGACCTGTAAATACAGTACAGTTTGTCGGCAGTTATGTCGTTGTCTAAACCTGCGCGTGCGACTTACAAGTCCTTAACATTGTCTGAGAAAGTTGCTGTGATTAAAGAAGTGGAAAAAGGACTAAAGAAAAAATCTGAAATCGCTAAAGACTTTGGAATTTTACCGAAAACTTTGTCAACTTACCTCAAGAACAAAGAAAAAATTTTAAACACAACGAATTCAACTGGAAAAGAAAGAAAAAGAACACGGGGACCAGAAAATCCAGAAGTGGACGAATGTGTTTTAAAATGGTTTAAGCAAGTGCGAGATCTTAAAATTCCTGTAAGTGGGCCACTTATCCGAGCTAAAGCTGAACAGTTTGCTAGTGACTTGGGAAAAACTGAATTCAAGGCCAGCCATGGTTGGCTGGATGGCTTCAAAAGTAGGAATCAAATTGTTTTCAAGTCTGTGTGTGGTGAGAGTGGGGATGTTGATGTG
>PNEQ01068503.1:0-15362 GCA_003012365.1 Medauroidea extradentata | reverse complement strand
CATTTTTAATGTAGACGAAACTGGACTGTTTTTCAGATGTACTCCTGACAAAACTATGACTTTTAAGGGTGAGAGCTGCAGTGGCGGAAAACTCAGTAAGGAACGAGTAACACTTTTGGTAGGAGCAAATATGGATGGTTCCGAAAAATAGCCATTATTGATTATCGGAAAATCGACCAATCCTAGGTGTTTTAAAAATGTGAAATCTAAACCGGTGGAATATGTAGCCAATAAAAAGGCATGGATGACATGTGAAATCTTCGAAAAATGGCTTGTAAAGTTGGATAAGAAAATGAGTAAACAAAAGCTGGAAATTTTATTGTTTATTGACAACTGCACGGCACACAAAAGCATACCTACACTTGAGAGTGTGAAAGTTTTTTTTTTTTCCACCAAACATGACATCTATTGTTCAACCGATGGACCAGGGTGTAATTAAGAATTTCAAGCATTTTTACAGGCGGCTTGTTGTTGAAAACATTCTCACCGCAAATGACGACAAAAAGGTAAAAATTGACCTCCTCCAGGCATCTCGAACGTGTAACCGTGCATGGGAAAATGTGAAAAGTGAAACTATTGCAAATTGTTTCAAGAAAGCGGGATTCATACAGCAAAGAAACGAAAATTACACCTCAGATCAAACTGAAGATAACGACGAGATCATGCAAGCTGTGGAGGGGTTTGGAGACGTGGCGACTTCATCAGTTTCATACGAAGAATATGTTGCAATGGACGACGACGTGGTTGTGTGCGGGCAGCAGACAGATGCTGAGATTGTGGCTGAAGTTGTGAGCAGCAGAGTGCAGAGTAGCGGATCTTCGGATGAAGAAAATGAAACTTCTGAACTGCCAGTGAAACCTCTGCCGACTTCAACAGAGACGATGGAGTACATCCACGAGCTACGGAGGTACTTTGAGGCAAAGCAAAACGTGATACAGTTTTTAAATCACTCAATACCCTTGAAGATTCTGTAGTAGCTGAAAGACTCAAATCGAAAAAACAGCCAAAAATTTCAACCTTTTTTACAAAAATGTAAATTAGAACGTACTGTTACATACTTATGTTGAATGTTGTGTAGTACATACAGCTTTAATCATACTGTAAATATAGTGCTGTACATGTACAATACCTTTAACCATGTAAATACATACATATTGCATAGTAATTTTTGTTGCGTTTTCATTTCTGGACAGTTTTTTCTTTAATTCAAATTTTTGGATAATTCGAAATTATATAAAGGTCCCCTCAGCTTCGAATTAAACATGTTCTACTGTATACACTGCATACTTAATTTGTGCTCTTTTACTGTCCCTAACTACGAATTAATTTAATTTTTTTCGCACTGGATAGCTGTATCAAGCAGCAGCCTGGGTGACTAAAGTGTGTAAGATATACAGCAACTGAGTAAACAAATTGTTCAATTTTTTTTTTGTATTGGTAATAAATTTGAAGCTGTAGCAATCATTGTACAGTAATTGTACAACTAAAAAAACAAAAAATGTCACGTAACTACTATAAGCATGTTTCAACTTATTACACAAAATAAGGTACACAAATAATTTGTTTAGCTTTATCACTTCATCTAAACGGTAAAATAAAAATGCTTAAATAATATAGTATTTCATAAACAGGACAAAATGTCATGACACAAGTAATATAAGTTTTTATTCAGGTTGTTAGAAGCTTTGATGAAGCAAATATTTTACGGCAAGGACGGCCACCCAACATGGTGAGTTTGTGATTGATAGAAAGCGAGACTGTATTTACTTCTACAGTAGAACCCCGATTTTACATTCCCCTGAATTACATTTTCCCCTTAAATACACATTTTTTATTAGTTCCCATTATTTACCCTATGTTACCAATGTATTGTATTACTGCCACTTACACTATGGTTGATACTTGCTTCCACTGATTTACACTTATTTTGTTATGAGGCTAACAACATTTTTCGCTCTACTTACCAAGTAAATGTTGATATCATGGAAGAAGGATGACATTTCAATAGATTTCAAAGTATGTGTACAAAAAGTTTCAAAAACAAAAGGGCAATTTAATCAGTGTCAGCAGTATAAATAAATGTCCAGTAGCATGTTGATGCTAAACAAATTTTTTTGTTAGAAAATTGATTATATTTGTTTGTAAAGACTTTTTGAGGTAACATATTACATCCGTGCTGGAATTAAAAAATTAACTTGTAAAAATTTTTAATTAATATATGTGTTGTTACAGTCCTTGTTGTTTCCCTCCATTTACACTTTCCTTTCATTTACACCATTTTTCACTTGTCCTGTAGAAAGTGTAATATAAGGGTTCTAATGTATGTACATCCGAGTGGAGTGCTAGTGCAGCAGTTAGTTCCTAAATCACCTACAAGATAGCAGCAGGCAACCAGTATTGTTTTCAGAGCTGCAAGCGTACATTTACGTCCATACTAACGAAAGCAAACCTGCAGACGTATATTTACACCCATACTCCAAATGGATGACAGCAGTATGGCCGTAAATATACGCTCAAAGGGTTAACGGGAAACACATGAAAATAAAAGACCTTAAATGTGTTTCTGGTTAAGTATAGATATCTGTAGAATAATTCGAGCTAGAGAGTTCATTTTCACTTCAAAATGATGCTTACGTAAATACCCAAAAAGTAGTTACAGGATTTTTTGGAATTCGAGCACCAGGCAGTAAAAATGGTGAAAATATGTTTTTTTATGAATCGTCTATATCACTGCAACACATTTGGCTATCATTGTGATTTTTACTTCACTTAGTTACGTATACAAATTACTACGACAGGACTCACGAGACGTTACGAAATTAGATAATTAAGGGGGTGAAAATATGTGAAATGTGTTTTCGATTATTCCTCTATATATGCCAAACCAATCGAGATATCAAGGTGCTCTTTGCTTTAAATTTATGTTTATGTAAGTATCCTAAATACCATTTGTATGTATTTTCCTAATTTGGCCCCAAATAGGTAAATCAAGGGTAAAGTTAGTTTTTGATTCATAAACGATATGAATCGACGACATTGTTCTCTTCTATAGCGACGTGATTTTTGTTTAATATTAATGTTTACTCAAATATCTGAAAAGTAGTTTCACTGCTTTTAGAAATTCTTTACCTAAGGAGGTGAAAAGGGTTGAATAATGATGAAATGTGTTTTAAAATAATTTGTTAGTATATCTTAAACCTAGCCGTTTATTGCTGTGGTTTTCACAATCAAGAGAGACAAGTCAAGTAGTATAAATTGTGATTCAAGGGTTTATAAATTTCAAGTCTCTTACGAGGTAAAAAAATCTGGTTGGTGTTTGAAGTTTGAGATATTCAGTTAATTTTTTGCTTTAAAGTGATGAATAGGTAAATGGCCGCAAATAGGTTTTAAGATTTTTCGAAAGACGAAATCTCACTACTGAACAGGGGTGATATGCGATTTTTAATGAATGATTGATTTCGATTTGATTGAATGAGCTATCGTCGTGATTTTCACTTCACTTGGATACAGTGACGGAACCGGGCTCTTATGTGGGGACCGATCGTACTGTTGCAATTCACTCACTTCTATCCGAGCGAAAACACAAACAATCGCGCCCCAGCGTGCACCCGAGCTGCACCCAACGGGTCGCGACGTTTCTACTAGGGAGGAAGTGCACTGCTCCAAGCTCCAGAGATTGAATGAGCTATCGTCGTGATTTTCACTTCACTTGGATACTTGAACAAATATTTAAGGTGTGAAACTAAGACTTTCAAAATTCGTCACCTAAAGGGGTGAAAATGTATTAAATTTGTTTTCTATCAGCCGATAATACTTATCTCTACAATTAGAGATATTGAGGTTGTGCTCGCGTCAGAATGTTGCTTACTTAAGTACCTAGAAAAAGTATTGCAATCTTTTTATTTTATGAGATAACTTAATTAAGAAGAAAACTTTTTTTTTTGTTAACTTTCATGGCAGACTATCCGAAAAGCAAATACGACCAGCGAGAAATAATTTATACAGGAGTTTCCTTAAATAGTTCTATCGAGACACAGTGGTGTACAACCTCTATGAGCCCAATTAATACTTTATTTTTAAATTATTTTTCATGAATAATTTCGACACTGGGCGCTGTTGTTAGTAGCTCCGATCTATTGTTCAGGAGGTTCTGGGGTTAAATTCCTTTAACACTAGAACCGCTGAATTTTCAGCATACCTAAAACCGCTGTTTTCTGGCAAATTGACCTAAAAAATCATAAACTGGTTTAGATGCAATAATAATGTTTTACAATTTATATTTTATTAATGAAACATTCTTGCAAATTAGAACATGGTCAAATTGTGCCTAAAACTAAGAAAAAAATTATTTTAAATGATATTGGAATATAAGGAGTCTTGTAACATTAGGCCTACATTGTAAGTAAACATTTAGTACATAGTTACACCATGGCTAAAAAGTGAGAGAAAAATATTATAAAGTATGTAATGAATGTTGGTAGTCCTCTGGAATTATAAGCAACTACATAATATTCACACTACGTTCAAAATTTTAATTGTAGAACGGCAACACTGTTTGCATAATCCTAATTTACAATACATAGAATGCACAGCTTTCTGCCATACATTTCATAACTCAATAACATTCACTGCATTATTTTACGACGTTCTCAACACACATGCCACATACTATTTTATGGCATTTGTCACACACGTCATAAGTCTTATTCTTACATTTTTGTACTTGACACTGCCTACATTGACGTTTGGCTGCTGGTTCAGAGTCCTGTTCGGTTGCTTGACTTGAAGTAAGACATCTCACATCATGCCAGTTTTGTCTTGACTGTGCAGACGCAGAGCGTAACTCTACATTGAGCATTTGCAAGCAGACTCGCCGGCTAATGTTCCTTCTGGTAATTTGCTTGAAAAGAATCCAAGCATTTATTCCAGCAAGTTCAAGTATGTTGTAAAAAACCTGTACTGGCCAACGCCGTGATGCTGCTTTCACAGAATATTTTTGGTCATTTGGTCAAGTACATCGACTCCATACTTCGTTGCATTATAAAATGACACAGTTTCTGGTAGATTCTTTTGATCATTCCCTAAGGAAATATTTGGATGAAGGGTGCTAAGAACGAGAACGTTCTTGTATTTCTTTCCCTGATACACAGTCATGGTTGTTTCATTGTTTTTCATCACTACAGTGTCATAGAGTGGAGCTTTTCTGGTTTTTACTAATTGTGGTAGCTCCCGTCAGGCACGATTTACAGTACCTACCAAACTAGTGCTTTGAATTTTCAATTTCTCAGCTAGTGACAAAGACGTGAAAAAATTGTCGGTCGTCACATTTCTACCTTTTGCAAGGTATGGTGCCATTAGTTTCAAGACGTGTTTTAGTAGACTTTGGTTTGGTGGTCAGTTGTCATCCTTGACCAAATATGGAAAACCATTTGCAAGATATTTTGAATCCACATCTGCTGCGAGCCAAAATTAGTTCCAAATTGATCAGGCTTATTAGCCATATATTATGTGAATTTGCATCTCGCCTTTGTTGGAAACAGTTGTTTGTCAACTGTGATGTTTGTTCCAGGAACAAAATAGAGAAAACAATTTTCAACGAAACTGTCCCAAAGTTCAGACACTAAAGCAAACTTGTCTTTTTCCAACCTTGCAGACCTCTGATCCTTCAAATCAAATCGAATAAACTTCACGATTTCTCTAAATCGATCTCTTGACACTGTGTCTCGAAAAAATTGTGGACCCCAATCAATTGACCATAAGCTGTCGACTTCCTGTCCCTTGGCACAATAAAAGCCACGTGCATACGAACATGCTATGAAAGCATCTATTTCCATAAGTGAAATACACCAAGTGTTGTCCCAAAGTTGTCTATGTGCTTCTGATTCTGTGCAAAGTTTTGTGTGTTTCAACATTCGCTCGTTGATGAAAAGACGCCATGAACTTGCTACACTATCTGCCGTTACACTTCTTTTAGCATATGGTGTAGGTCCTGGTGCCTGTCACAATACGTTTTGTTGTGGTAGCCTTCCAGGAGTTCTTGTGGTTGTGCTGGTAATTTCCCATTTTGTTCCTTCTTTTCCTACCAAATGAGAAGAGTCCACTTGTTGTGACGTGGTGTATGTACACTTGCCTCTTTGATGTCGTGTGTGAAAATTTCCATTTCTTCCTCCATTGTGGGTGGATGTTGTTGGCAATACATGCTGCGCAGGGCTATTATTGGAAGAGGTTTCAGGCAAAGTTTAATTTTCACACGCAAAACTTCTTTCACCTGCGCTTGATTGGAGGTTAGAAACTGTTCTTTTACCTCTGTCATTGTTGCCCATTGTCGTACACTTACCTCTTCTGTTTGATTTTGCATATCTTTTTTCCTGGCGTGTAGACACTGAAGGAAAAACATAATGGGCAGCTGATACAATCTCTAGTGGTAACTCACGTACAATTGAGTCCGAAAAGATTTCATCTGAAACTGAGTCACTTGTATCACTTGACTGAGCACTATTTGGATTACTGTATATTCATCAATTTCTACAGTTTCAACTGCTGCTTCCAATTCACTTCCTTCTGATTCTTGTTCTGGAACTCGACGTAAGTTATCCGAATAACTGGGAGCTTCATCTGTTGTCAAACGATGATGCACCATTTTCAACACATCACTGTAGACTGTTCCTACGCAACTGCTATCTACTGAAAACAGAGTGAACTTTGTGCAGGTTTTCACCTTCAACATTAGATAACACTATGCACACTATTGATAAAAACACACAATGATCGCAGAATTAGTTCAGAGTTTTCAAACAAATTAGTGTTTTACAAAATAAATTAATAAGTGAAACAAAAATGCTGCCGTCAAAATGACCGAGCCCGCAGTTTTAGGTATATATGTATGTATCATTGCAAAAAAAATTTCTAAAATTTTTTAATCACTAGAGTGCATAGTGTGACACTAAATAATAAAAAGGCAGTTTTGCTAGGTTAATTTATGTAGCTGTGATCGTGGACGTAACTGTGAAAACGGCTGCCGCGGTTCTAGTGTTATAGAATGTGCAAGTGTGACACACAAAAAATGCAAGGAATATGAAATTAGTGCAGTTTGAATGAAGTTATAAAATTGGTGAAAATGGATTATGCAGTCCACTATCTCCTGAAGTTCCTCGACAGCATCAGCCCACATACATAACCTCAAGGTTGGGGCACCAAATACGTTTATATTTCAGCGAAACATTATCCCGCCAAAACTCCTTAATGCCACTTGACTTCAAGGGAAGGTTTTGAAAAACAAATATGTAACTGAGGACACCATCACAAATGTTTGTACTCGAGGGAAATCAGTCTTAATACCACGTAAACTACGTATTTCATTAGATTACCCTCTTACACTAAAGAGTCTATAATTACCTCACAACATCAACTTTGCTGTGACTTTAAATAAGGCCCAGGCGAAATCAATGTCAGTGGCAGGGACAAACTTAAAGACTGCTTTTTGCGTGGATAGCTATAGCTACTTATCCTGCTGCACAGTTAACTCAACTAGCATATTTGTCACGCTAATGCTTGATGACTGAACTGCCGATCGGGTGTACAAAGAGGTATCGTATCTGAGTAGTATACGTGAGCAAAGCGTTTGGCGCACTGCTTATATATATATATATATATATATATATATATATAAAATGATACAACGGAAATTTTGTCCTTTGTTCAGTATTCATTTGGTACGTTTTAGTAATAACTTTATAGATCCTATTAACGAGTTAGTGTGACTCATCACAACTTTTATACTGAATAAATAAATCCAACAGTAAGAACTTATGGCTATTGTTTTCTTGTGTACATAAAATTAAAGTCCTGATATAAGAGCCCTTGAAACTTTGTGTTAAGAATAAAATAAATTAGTTTCCAAGGAAAAATAAACTGCGTAAAAAAGACTGTGCTTACAGTAAATTAAGTAAATGCTTATACAACCTTATGTTATAGTGAAAAGCTATGTTGAATGCACTGAAAATTACATAGGCTTTATTTACACTTATACACCTATAAACACACATACATTTTACAATATGACTGATACCTACCTTTGTCTTATTTTAAGTTTGCAATAAATTCTGCAAGATTCTGATTTATAACAGAAATTTATAAAAGTTACTTTGTTTTGTAATAACACAAAAATTATTAAGTTTAAAGGAGTATACATAAAGTTTCTCTGACAAACACTAAATTAAGCCTAGTATTTTGATTTTTTTATATGTAGGCCCAACTGAAGTCATGAATGCAAACTCTGTGTTTTTTTAATAAGACCGTACAGAGTGATTTTAACTTAAGGTGGCCTCTGGTTGAACACATTTTGTGTGTTCGAGACCTGTAAGTGTGGAAACGGTAAGGGTGACATAACACAGACATCACTTTAAGCGCAAGTCACTGAAATAGGGTACATTCATCTCGCATACAACTAGCCTCTATGGTGCCCCTATAATTTTAACATGTATCATTAAAGTTAAAGATGTGTTTCACATTCCTATACCATTTAAATGATTCTGCTCTAAGATTTTCATACCTAAAAAGGATTGCAAGAAACACCAATGTCCACAATTTTTAGCCTCTAGAAAATATGCTGCAATGAGTATAGAGGAGAACCTGAAAAGGTCGTACACACGTTTAGTATAGCTACTCTGAATATTATTACTAATCATGTATCGATCATGTGGGTTGGGGAATTTTTGAATAATCTAGTAACGGCCGAAGCTCTTCACGCCTCTCAGCAGCTTTACTGTATGCTTCAAATGTGTTGCTGTGTGTTCTTGAAAACACATTTTTTATGATTCTGTTCGACACGTTTCGATTGAGCTAATGTACGAAGAGAAAACACACTTCGGACAGCGACGTAATGTCATTGTTTAGATATTATGTTTATAAAAAACGCAGGTTCTAAGCCTTCCACATATAGCTAAAAATGGCATTTTCAAATGGATGTACGTATGTGAAATTTATAATTGTGCATTGAACTTTGCTACAGGCTTTCAAGCAATAAAATTATATTGTCGCAACTTGAAGTCCTGTATTTAAATATGAATTGGAGGAAACCTTGCCCTCTAGTTTAGCGCTTGCTTCATTATGGTGAAGCGACATTTGATGCATGCTTTAAAGTCGCCCTTATATTTTCGTCACTTCTGAGCCTCTACAATACGTAGGTAGACGGTAGCTTCAAACTTGTTTTTTAGATGTAACCACCATAATTACTTTAGTTAATATGATATCAAAATATTGTAAGTGCATCAGCGCAGTAGTAGTTTAATTTCAATGAACTTATTGACCATAGAATTAGATTTGTCGTTATGTATTTGTAGGGTCATGCACTTTTCAATACATTTATTGAATATTGTGTGTAATAAACTAGGCTACACCATAGTAATATAAACCAAAGCATAAAATTGGAAGTATTTTCAGTTTTGGGGGCAAATTTTTTTTCATGTAGGTGTTTGTATTCAACGTGCCGGACTTAAAATTTTAAACAAACCGGCCATAAAAATTCAAGCCTGGGCAGGTGACCAACGTAATCCATGTTGAAACGATGGGCCATTAAAAAATTTAGTCTATCGACAGGTTTATTTCTAGTGGAAAGGTGGATCATTTTGTCATATTTTATTGTTGATAAATTCCATTCTAAAGAATAACTAAGCCAAAACTTTGTGTTAATTAAATATTAAAATAAACAAAAAACATATTTAAAGATGAAATCAAACAATACAAAATTTCTGGGTTTTTACGCAGACCGTAAGTTAAATAGGATAGAATGTATAAATATGTTAAGCAAAAAAATTGGCATCAGGATTTTCCATTATTGGAAATTTAAAGACGATGTGCAAATGTTCTATTATTCTTTGTTTGAGACTTTCTTCAGTTATGTCATAATGTTCTGGGAGGGGAACCTTCTAATACTAAAAGAGTTTTTAGAATTTAAAAAATGCAGTGATATTGTATGTAATGATAATAACAGATAGGCCTGTTGTTTCAAAGACCATTTTACAAAAAAAAAATACATTTTAACACGGTCTTCTTTATACATTATTGAATTATGTTTCATACATGAAAACATATATTTTTTTAAGAACTTTGAGATTTAAAACTATCATGACTAGAATGAAAAGTGATTTTAGAGTAAAATACTACAACATAGCTATTGTTAACTTTATTTTTGTTAACATGTATGAGGAATTATCATCAGTTTTTAAAAATTCTAAGAATTTAAAACTAAATTTAACAAAATTTTGAATAATTCATGTTTTAATGTAAACTATTTTATTAAGTTGATGCATGTCTTTGAGCTGCATGTTTATTTGTGAATATAAAATTTATTAACCTATAACATTGTAATATTTATATAATTTTAATATGTGCGTTGTGAATGGTACTGTGTGTAACAATTTTTCACATGTCAAGGTTTTTTTTGTTTCTATGACAGATCATGTACTGTAAATATGTACAGGTATAATAGTTGTTATACTGTGTGTGTAGTTAATTGTGAAAAAAAACAGGATGCAATAAAAGGATAAATAAATAAAACAGTCTAAACTGTACCAAATACAAAAAGTCTGTCAACCAGCTTGTTTACAGGGTTTTACTGCATCTTTGTAAATTTTTATTGTAAAAAAATCTAGTTTAGGCTAGTTATTTGAGTGACAAAAGCTTCTTTAGATACTTATAGGAATCAAACTCTAGGTTTTTGTCTTGACTGAACAATATAATCATAATAAACATTTTTAAACAGTACTGGAAGACAAATTTCTGAAATCTGCCCATTGTTTAGGCTTAAAAAATAGTGTCACAGAAGTAGTGGAAATGAGGAATCGTACCATAAGTTAACATTGAGGCCAAACATTTATTCTCTTTTGTTTAAAAAATTCCACCAATTTAAATGTAATTTTAGAAAAGTTAATTATGACGAAAACAGTCAGATTTTACAGCTTCTACACGGGGATTTCGTAATCATCAACATTGCCCCAACCGTTTTATTGTCTTTAGGCAGCTGCTACTCCTATAGACAGACTCTCTCGTTTTATCAGGAGTAGCCATAATAGTTAAAAGGTATGTGGATGTAATTATTTCTTTACAAAATGGCTATTACTATTAATCTAACAAATTTTTATCAGTGGAGTATGTGAACTGTTTCTTATTATAAAGTAAAATGAATATGTAATATGATACATATTTTGAATCTTAATCTTATACCAATTACAATATTTTAATTAATAGAAAGTAAAATAATATATTCTAGTACTCAAAATTATGTTGTAGTACATCTACCGAACTTCGTAACACGGCTGCAATCTGGCAACCGCCTCCATCAGTAGCCCTGTACTTCAATCTAAGGTTGGGACGCTCTACAGTAATTTAAAAAATAATTTAATGGCCATTTATTGGTTTTGATTCAAAACAGTAATTATTAATTAAATATGTTTAGTTGTTTAAATGTTTTCGTTCCGTATTTATTTACTCATTTTGCTGTAATTTACTATAATTCTTGTTATTTACTTTTTTTTATGATTTTAAGTATTTTCTCTTATTAATATTTAGTATTTTAAATGCAATTTTAAAATTTTGAAGCTTGTTAGTTGTGTACCCCTGTTTGGAACATACCGATAACGCGCAGCGAGATGCTTTCTTGCACGCTGGAGGAACAACTTGCAAAGTAAAAATCTGGAATGTCATTGTAGAAAGTAAAATTGCATGGCAAAATTTTATGAGGAATTATAAAAGTTGGGAATATGATTATGAAAATCGTTGATTTTTAAAATAATGCTGAGACTGAAAATAAAAATTTTAAAAATTCAGAAATTTTTTTAAAATACAAATAATTTTTATTCTTTACTTTTATGAGCATGTCATTGTAGCCTGCGATGTCTTTATCCACTGTGATTTTTTTGAGTTTGGTATATCAGTTGGTTTTAGTGTAGTCCTTGAAACGGAAACATGCAAAATATGACTTTAACAAGCCATTACGCAAAAACTATGAGAGATAAAAAAATGTCATAAGAGCCAAATTTGGTCACATTTTGTTTCTAAAATAAGAATAAATAATATTTGGTACAAATAAAAAAATGGTAATGAAAATTGTGGTAGACCGCGCTCTTAATTTATATTTTTCCTTCTATTCAACTCAGTATCACATATATTAAAACTGTGTATCGTATTAATTTTGCCGCATTATGGGAAAAAAATTTTCCGTGTGAAGTATTTACTACAGAAATAGAGTTGAGTTGTGTGATAGTGTACCAACTCATAGTCAAATAAAAGGCTTGCTTCAAAAGTGTTAGAATTTAATTGAAATTAAAATAGAAGTGTAAAGAGTATGGTGATAACTTTGAAAAAATAACCGTCCTTGTTTTTTTTATCTTTCAGTCAATGATTGTGTGCAGGAATAAAAAAAAATTTAATTTCTTGTTATAAATAAGCTGTACATGACTTTTGGTGGTAACTAATACTGTATGTGTACATGTAATGTATACGCAGAATTTATGTTTGTAGCAAACTTGTCTGGGAAGCAAGACATATTTAAGTAGTGTTACTAGTGTTCAATGAAAACTTGGTCATTATTAATCCAATAAGATAATGTATAGTTGAAGCAATGTTTGTTTAAACAAAGCCCATGAAGGTACAAATGTATTGCTTTGAAAATAGAATTTTTCATTGAGAATTTTTAATTTTCCTATTTAATGTAATACTGTGTTAGAGATGGCAAATGACTAGAAATGAAGATTTATCGTGTGACAACTTGACTGTTTGCTGGGTTTCAATGTACGTTCAGCTTACCAAAAAATTTCAGGCTTTCGCTTGCAGGTGCAGTTGTTGCCCTGTTTGACTGAGCCAGTAAGAATCTCCTTATTGTGGTGAAGCTAGTTATTGTTCTTCAGACAGTTACGTTGTGTTAGATATATATCACCCAATCATATATGTTGCTAGAAACTACAGCATTTTCAAGAGCATGTTGGTACAATGCGGTTTTGCAATACACCATCACCTCTTCAAATTGCTATTGTAGAATTTACGTGCGCGGTGCTGAGTAATCACGTTGCGTCTATCAGTCCGTCAGCCCGCGCGGAGCCCGAGCTATCGCCATGGGCAAGGCAGCCAGTAGGGAAAGGACTAGGCATATCTTCCCAGTGTACAGTGTAGCTCAGCTCGCTGGTAGACTTGGCAAGGTGGTGTTGAAAGATGCAACTTGTCTATGTATTCATTGTGTGCGCCAAGGCAGGGAGGCGTGATATTGATAGTTCATTTCCTGCTCGCATGAGTGACTTATATGTCAAGACTGTGATAGTACCCTCACTCCTGGTAGAGTGTAGCACTATCCAATGAATTTTCGAAAGTATTATATGGCTTCGTAAATACAAAGTAAAGTGGACATGGCATAGTTTACTACTCAACTGAACCAGCCAATTAAATTTTATGGGTAAAAATATTGTAGTTTACCAGTTAAAGCAATTGCTAAAAAGGCTTTAAAACATATTTGAAATCTTAGTTTTTTCCTTGTTAAAATTTTTTTAAATATTTTTTTTGGCATTAATCAGCCCTTGCGAAAGCAAAAACAAAATAACAAATTTTCCATCACCCCCCTTAAATAACATTTTGTGATGTGCGTCAACATTGCAGTGGTTGGACACGCAGCCTAAACACTGACAGCATTTTTTTCCTTTTTTTACCCTTCACAAATGTCGTTGGGCTATTTTTTTCCCTTTCTGCCATTCAGCTTGTTCGAATGTCAAGGATAGATTCTTATCTCACAACTGCGACGTCTCACCCCCATCTCATTTGTTCACACTTGTAAACATTTCGTTCAACGTCGTGATGTTATTGGACCTGAGTAGGTTAATACAATGACACCCTACAGCATCCTTTTTTGAGTGGCTTGCAGCAGTATTCTTAACATTTGATGCTATAAGTTCTGTTACCATATCAAGTGAATTTAACATTAAAACTCATTAATCAGTGACTTTTTCTTTTACTTAATACGGGAAAAAGTTTTGAATAAAAAAGTAATAAACTTTGTTGTAACTGTTTTAGTTACTCATTTCACCCATTCGTACTGATTTATGTTCTATAGCTGAAGAGATAATGTGGTTGTAAGAGATAAAATAACTTACACTGTTTTGCGTCATCTTTTTAGCGAGTCTGTCATATATCAAAACACGAGATATTTACAAATGGATGTGTACAACTACTAGGGAAGGGGGAAACAAAGTGGCAGCAGCAGACTGGAAAGTGAACTACAGGTGAAGGAGAATAGGTGACAGGAGCGGAGAGAGAAACAGCAGCATCAAAGGCTTTTGACAATTTAACTAGGGTTTCAGAATAAATTGATGGCTGCTGTGTTCTTACGATGTGTTTGTGGGGTTATTGTGCGTAGCTGTCAGCCCTTGTCGCACCGCAGAAGAGTAGTTTACAACACAGGAAATAAAGTTTAAAGAGATATTGCACTACAGTTGTGGATTAATCAACAATTTCCTTATTATTTGTGGCATCCGTCTACATGATTACTGCAGATAATCTGGAGTCTACTGTATTTCAAATATTTTACACTAATGATTATTATTTTTCACTGTCCGATCGAGGGTAACATTGTTATGTTCGTATTCCTCGATCTGATACCCCCTTTAAATATTTGTAAAACAAATTTTTTTTGGAAACATAGTATTAATGTTCTTTAATGGAGCTATCAAACCAATCAAAATTCAAAACAAATACATTTTACAGAATACGAAGCTTAAGTAGTGAACTTGCTTGCTGCTTTTGTGCTAGGAATGGCGATTCTGCTCAGAAACTGCATGGGCAATCACAAAAAAATATCAGTTGCTTTGTAATGGTAATACTACAAGTGCCACCAACTGTTACATGCTAAAGAGCGGAGTTAATATATAACTGTACTCTGGAGAAACAATTGAAATATTTAACAAGTACTTTTTCTGCAATTTTTAAAGTTGCTCTATCGAATCCCGGGTAACTATCGGATCCCAGGTGATTTACCTTATGCCGACTAGTTATGCTAAAACCTAATATCTTCGTCACAACACTACAGGTAGTTAAATTCTTCTTGCTGATGAGACAGAAAAGGACTATTGTGTGGCTTTAGGACTGCCAGGTCAGACCACCTGTTCCTGTTTTTTCAGTCATGTGGGTCATTCCATGTGAAATCAGCAAATGGAGGTTGCTCGACTATTTTGTATAATTTTTATAATTTAACTACGGTTACTATCATGTTCCAATAGGCGAAAACCATTTTCATTAAAATTTTATCTCTCACCGTATTGGATATAGGCCCTTTTATGCGGTGGCCCGCGCAGCAAAATCAGCTGTTGCAGCCATCTACAAAA
>PNEQ01068502.1:0-16780 GCA_003012365.1 Medauroidea extradentata | reverse complement strand
TTAGTGGGGGGTACCTCTTTTTTCTATATTATCGTTTGCACATAATTTTAATAATTAATTTCAACCATTCATATAGGCTTACATGCCTAACCTATTTCAATGTTATTTATATCTTGTTTGTTTACTTATCTGAAAAGAAAAACATTTAAATAAGAAATAAAATGAATAAAAATAATTTAATGATTTAACAAACCACAAAGCAACGTCTTACTATTTATTGTTGTTCCTCTGGGCATTTTTAGCTATTTTTGAAGTACCTAGTAAGGTTAAGTTATATTTTCTATACACCCACCATTTATTTTATTTTAATTCTATTGTGCGGTGTGCTTGTGGCCTAGTTGTCTTTCTCAAGTGTTTATTTTGTGTGTTTAATTGTATTTATTTATGTTTGTTGTCCTGTTAGTTTTTTTTGGCCACTTTGTTTCTTTAATGCATGGCTGTATTGAACAGAAATTGTTTAGCGATGACAAACACTTGAGTGCATTGCTTCCAATTTAATTATATTAATTTTCTCACCGAAGCACACCGGCACAGCACTCATCTTGAATGTTTGCACAAAACCCAGCTTAATGAATCTTAACATTTACAAAGTTAACAGTCTTCATCATCACAAGCCAATGCGAACACGATTGCATAATACATTTACAAACCTATTCCTACTTGCAAGGAATTTTAATGTTTAGAATTCTTTAAGCCACAATGTTGTCGGAAGGGAAGGGGGAAGTTTTTACATGCATTTTATAATTTATTTTCACTCCATTTTCAATAGTCTATTCTGTGTTGACTCTAAACTGAGCTTTAGAATGAACAAAGCAAATTTAAAAACAAATAAATTCACAGATTGCAGACTGCTGTGTACTTAGGATACATTTTAAATGAAAAATAGCCCTTCAGATCCTTGTTATCTGTTATGTACAAATAAATTTACCACTCCATCAATGTATAAGTAAGAAAGTTTTAATATAAAATATATAATATTATCAGAGAAAATACAATATACAACACAATACGTGCACTACTATAATTATGGTTAGTAAATGACATAGCCATACAGTTTATTAACAAATCACAGTAACAGCAAAAATAATTTGGCCTGTTATGCAAATATCACAAATTATTAAATTATTCTTTTCACAGAAAGTATTTATATGAGTCTTACTTACACACCTACGTAAGGTTTACTACTAATGCCTTTCATGTGTAGTCATATTCCATTTTGGTTTGCCCACTGAAAATTCCTCGTTACTTTAAGTAGGTTTTTACCACGCCAAATGTTGACAATTTATTCCCACAAATAGTATGACACTTCCGTTTCACTGGTACTAGAACTTCCGAATCCCTATCGCTAGTCACAACTTGATAATTGCAACTAAGTTTTAAAATATACTGTAACTGTACATACTCCAATGTTTAAATACTTTGTGTTTTTGATAATTTTTTTATGTTATTTGTTATTATTAAATATGTAATATATAACAACTATGGCTAAATGTAAGAAACGGTACGCTTTAATTATGTAACATAAAAATAAGGACGTAAATAACACAAATAATATAATAAAATATAAACAGCATGTATTCTTGTGTACTGGTAGACTTTTTTACACAACTGTATACAAATAAATTTTGAGATTTTTAAATGATTGTTGCAATGGGAGTTTACAATTACAATTTATTAGTTTGTAGACATACGCCATTACTCATGTTTGTTGACCAAACTTTTATTGAAAGACAAAGTGACAAAATACAAAAAACCCACAAAAAGCACAAAATAGAAGAAAAACTATCCCCGAAGAATCCTTCTGATTTTTGTGAGTTTTTTGTACTTTGTCACTTGGTCTTTCAATACAAGTTTGGTCAACAAAACATGAGCAGTGGCACACGATCACAAACTAATAAATTAACAAATGAAATTATGTATTCCAAACTACATAGAATCAAGATAATTGTGAATCGAAGGAGTTTGGCAAGCTGGAAACGTTACGGTCGATGCAAGGTGATGGAACATTTCACTTAACAATAATAAAAATAGCGGAAACATTAACACCAACAAAATTAACCGCATGACTACAACTACGGTATATTAGGAAACAATATCAAAATAACCGTTACCTGTAAATTTTCTGGAGAAGGATGGTTGTAATCCACACCTGCAACAGTGCACCTCCGAAAAATCATTTTGTTTTCTGTTAGCGTTCCGGTTTTATCAGAGAAAATATACTGCACCTGTAACAAAGACATATGAGGATAAAAGGGCAGGGAGTGATTACAGTAGTTCCAAAATACACGCATACGTATATCATCCGTTCCAGGATGGAGTGTCAGAACTTAGTAGTGTAAGTGCTGCGTGTGACAGTATTACATCTAAATGTCTAAAACTATGTGTAAGAGGAACAGGACTCACACTTGTACACAGTACAAAACTGACACAATTTGTTGTGACCTCTGAGGCTGCAAGCGAAAAGCAACCTATAACTACAGGTGTTCCTCAGGGTAGCGAGCTTGGACCACTTTTATTTTTGTTAT
The DNA here is from genome assembly GCA_003012365.1 of Medauroidea extradentata. NCBI lineage: Eukaryota > Metazoa > Arthropoda > Insecta > Phasmatodea > Phasmatidae > Medauroidea > Medauroidea extradentata. Next base: position 14,255 of record PNEQ01068502.1, on the reverse strand, counting down.
ATGTTAATGACATATCCAAACTGAAAATGTATGGAACTATAACCTTGTACGCTGACGACACTGCTGTCTTCTATGACTGTAGCAATACTCCTGACGTAATGACTCTATACATGCAACAAGATCTAAACATTATCACGGAATACTTTAGAGTAAACAAGTTAACAGTGAACATCTGCTCCAAAAAATTCTGAAAACCCATTTCACCATACACTCATAATAAACAACAAATCCATACAAAGAGTAAACACAATAAAATACTTAGGATTGACAATTGACCAGCATTTAAAGTGAAAAGAGCATATAGACAGTGTCCTCAAGAAAATACTGCCTGTTACCTGTGCCCTCTGCAGGATGCATGGCCGCCCTGTGCACACCAAGAGAATGATGTACAACGCTTTGATACGTACACATCTACATTAATTATCTTTGCTATGGGATACGGCAGCAAATACTCTACTCTCACTGCTGCAAATTGCTCAAAAGAATGCCTTGAGAATAGTCTATGATCTACCAAAAGATTATCATAGTGTCGATATTTACACTAATAACAAAATCATACCAATTCAAGGTCTTTACAAGCTAAACTTAATATCCCACCTGGATAATTATGCTGACATGTATTGTGAGGTATTTGGCCATCCTTCCCCAACTTATTTTTTTGAACTTTTATATATTTTTTCCTTCTTTATTTTCTCATACTGATGTCCAACCGGCACCTGTACAGGTGCCTAGACCCCGGCATACTAAGCTAGGTGTTTGATGGTAAGTTAGGGTATAAGTCGCCCAAGTAAGTGGAGAACCCGGCCTATATTGGCAATTTGTAATAAGAATGTGTATAGGCTAGGTGGATTGAAAACCTTAAATTAATTACATGCACGAACTGAGGGACTGCATTCCCTTTTTTTATTACAGTGCAGATTACATATGAACATAAACTTCAATTTTGTATTAAGAGCTCCTTTCTGTAATATTATGAAATTTTGTATCACTGATGTAATTCTGTTATCATGGGACGTATTTCCTCTGCTAAAATTTAGAAGTAATATTTTTTATGTTAGAAGTGTATCCAGACAATTTCATGTTAATTTGATCTAAGTATGTACTTGAGAGTTTGTGAGCACCCTGTATGGTCGTGGCAGGCAAGATACAAAGTAAATAGGTAATTTATATGTAAGTAGTTTACAGTTTGTTGACATATTTATTAAATTTGACAAAGAAGTGTGCCGAGTTGGGTGTTATATTTTACTCTGGATACACTAGCAGAAATTAAATTCATTTTTTTTGTGTGCTGAAGATCGCCATGTTGGAAGCGTAGCTTCCGGCGACGAGAAGGGAGGCGAGGGAGCCATTTTTGCTCGGGCTTATCAGCGTGGGCACGCTGGAGGTCGGACGTCTCTGCGAGGCGCAGAGAGTTTTGTTATTGTTTTTCGGGCTGAGTCAAGTGTTAGGCTCATGTGCACCCTCGCACAGTGGGGCGGCAGTATTATTATTATTTTTCTTTTAACAGCAGAGAGTTTTTTTTTTTTGTGTGTGGCAGAGACTTTATTCTTTTTGTTTGTAATCAAGTTGAGCACGTGGTCGTGTAATCTCGTGTGCATTAAACGGCAGTGTTAAATTCAACATCGTTGTTGCTGTCATTTTATCAATTTATCTACGCGCCACCTACGAACCACCCCCTCACTGAGATAAGAAGCCTCTGCCTACTGCTGAGGACCGCACACAGAGTGTGGTTGCCGAGCGGTTATCTGCTTGGAAGGAGTGGCACCACACTATGACGAAAAGTACAAAACTGACAATGGAATTAACACACGGGCCAAAACAAATTATATCTTAAAGCTGTCAGAACTGAATATGGTAGAAGGTCCACGCTGTTTCAGGGTTTCCAACTCTATAATTCATTAAGTCAGAAAACTAAAAAAATATTGAATCTTAAAAAGTTCAAGAAAGTAGTAATGATGGAAATTATCACTCCACTGTCAGACCAGGATCAACTCCTCCAAAAATGTTAGTGCCTTATAAATGGAAAGGTGTTCTCTAGCAATCCCCAACACTTCACTACAAATCAGAATGACAATTTTTCCCCCGATTATACATAGCGACATTAGTATGTATAGCACAGTGTCTTATCCAGCCAACAAAGTAATTATTGCTGTCTTGCTGGTATCCCCATCAACATATATCAATGTGTATATGAGTAATATACTTGTGTATACTTAGAGATTGTGAACTTTTGTAATTGTGTTTTGTGTATGAACTTGTATGATAGACCAAGTGCCCTAGTCATACCATTACTATTCTGTTTGTTCTCATGTGTAGGCCTCATTACTCTTTACTACGTTGCAACGTATTGACTTATGTATAATTAAAACTAATTTTGCTCCACTTTTTGACACAGGTGTGTTTTGTTAATTTGCATTTCAATTCATCACTTACTGTTCTTCCCTTAATGTGAAATGTTATATCCCTGTCTGCCTGTTTGCTACTAAATTATTGTTTACTGTCAAGGTCTCAGCCTAGAGCTCTGCTCAAAGAGACCAGTATATCTTTTGTCAATGACTATTTGTATTTAGATGCACCATTTAAGAGAGAGAAAAAAAAGCAAACTGAGAATCCTATGTTGCCAAGTCCACATCTTTAATTTCTACTACGAACTATTTGCGAAAAACACCACAACTGTTTAAAATTCACATTATTAACTAACAATTCATTAAACCTTACTGCATTTTGCAAACAGTACGCAAAAAACGCCACGGAAGGGTAATTTCTTACCAATACAGAAATTTGAAAACATCACAACACATTTTCAGGGAAACCATTGGTCTGGCAACACTGGTGACAACCACTGAAAATTCTGGTACAAAATGCCAAAAAAATCATATTTTAGATGAAAAACTGGTACCACGTGCCAAATCCACTGTTACACACAACTATAATTAATATCGGTACGAAAAGATATTATGGAACTAGAAAATTGGGATATGTACCAAGAAAATGATACGTTGTGTTCGCTGAAATGTTAGTTTTACGAAATTTTTAAATTCCAGGTTTTTTTAGAGAATTCTCTGTCTTTTCCCTGGTCGCTAGGGACACTCACCGCCGCCATAACTCAGTGTGCCTCTACTTAGGCAGAATGTCTAGGAACTGCGCAATCGCGCAACTTTGTGTTCATCTCTTTCATCATGTTTTTCTGTCAAGTACCAGCCTGTGAGTAATTCAACAATCTATCTACATATTTAATTGGTCAACCTAGCGGCCTATGCTTTACTCCGGTATTTATGTATAAATGATTTCATGTATAATTTTGTCACGTACAGTATGTTGTTGTTGCACTCATGGAGCAAAGTGAATTATCCTATGATTAACTGTCTGAATATACGAGATCTACCAGAGTGAAGTATAATTGATTGGTCAATATTTATAACATCTTCCCTGTAACTGGATTGTTGAGACTTTAGTATGGCTACGCAACTGAAAGAGTTTAGTATTTTAAGTGACTGGTCCAGTGAGATAAAGGTACTGAATTAATTACGGATATGTGAAAAGAAAGCATAGATGTAGCAAAGAGTATAAGTAAGTGTGGACATGAGCGAAACATACCTAGAAAGACAAATATGTAGAGACATACCTTTCACTCTTGATATTAACATTACTCAATAAAATACATAGCAGCAATTATCAGTTTAATTGAAACTAAATACACATAAAACCATATCTGTACTGACTGAGATCTACTAAAAGAGAAAAGGTTTATTCAGTGAACCAAATTGAAAGGTAAAATCGTAGTAAGGTATTTAAGCACACATCCTTACAATATTTAAATTAAATATTATAGAAATTAAATTGACTCTAGAAAAATTAATATAGTTTGCAACAAAATGAAAATAAAAGTTCAGCAAATGTAGGTAGCATCTCGAACAGTAATTGAAAACACTGAATCTAAATAAGTTCAAGTATTGCCTTGTACTATTGGAAATTCTGAAATCACACCATCATAGATTTTCTCTCTCAGGCAATTAACCTCAAAATTCAAATTGATATTTGTAAAATAGCAATGCGCCAGTAGCTAGATAGTATGAACTTCTCAGGACCTATGAGTTCAGGCATTATTTTGTTCACAAAATAAAAATATGACTGTCCAAACTCGTTTTCTGCTAAATTAATTCTGTTTACTGTACAGGACTCAGGTCTGGAACCCTGGCCGTGAGGGAACGTGGGGTTGTATGGAAGCAGGTTTTGTCGGAATGAGGGATGTTGTCGGCAAGAAATGTTCCCAGCTAGATCTTCTAACACATTGCCAGTAACAGACCTCGCCCTGACATCTAGGCCTGCTTATAAACAACACGACCTTCCCAAGCCAGGGTCCCAGAGCTGAGTCCCATACTATAGGCTACACAAAAATATTGACAGTTCAAAGCTTTGCAAAATGAAGCAGAAAGAAAATTTGTACTGTGTCATTATCGCAAGTAGCATTTACTTATCTGCAGTAAAATGGCTTCTTTGGCATCTTTACTCCCGGACTTCCAATCTTGCTCACTCAAAAATTTAGTGTTCCGATGCCAACAGCTCGAGTTCCTTCCCCACATTACTAATTACGTACATAAAATTGGTAGCCCATTAATTTGCCTATCCTTACAATAATGCCAATATATGCAGATTTTAGCAAGGCGTAATTATACGGCGTCTGTCATTGTCTGAAGTTGCTACCAATCTTCTCCTTCCTCGTAGCACCAAAGACAAAGCAAAATCGCGAAACAAGAAAAAAATCTAGATGTAAAAGAAAAATTATACATTACTAAACTTCTTGACATGTGTAATAAACTCGGAATAACATAAAACTAAATGTATAGTTACGTTTAAATTAAAATGCATATTAAATGTAAACAAAATACTAAATGGATGGTCTGCATACTAACGTGATATAAAATTGGTTAGTAAATATTCTCACGGGCAATTAATAAACAAAATAAACGGTAATTATCAATCAGTAATAAACATAATTCACTGCAATTTAAAAAAATAATAATAGCTGAACAAAGATATTAAAATATTACCTCCAAAATGTTGTAGGCTGAATTAAATAGAAAATACAATATAACTGTACTCGTTACACTGGACAAGCTAAAGTTACGCTGCATGTGACAAAAAATATTGGATGAGAAAATTGAGTTAACTGGGTACTGACCTATAACAACTGCCATTGAACCACTTACTGAAACTCTATAATCCCCGCGGAACCATATAAAATAAAGTGAATACATTTAACACTTAGGCACACATACATTGTTGCAAAACACAAGCTACCTTATAGTGTGATTCACACTGAGTAGTTACTCCTTAACGAGGAAGGAGCAAGGATTGTTGGAAAATTTTAATTGTATAATTTTTTTTAAATTGATTATATTGGCCACAGATTCTTCTTCAATGTCTAGTTGCACTCATACAGATCACTGTATTAATGTATTACTGTGTTATAAGAATACTATTACTGATTTGTAGAGTTTCATTGTTATTATTTCATTTGGTTATGTTTTGAAATCATCTCAAATTGTGAGTATAATATTTTTATTTAATGCTGTATACTAATCACAAATTGTGTTTATTGTTGAGATGTCACAATTACCATTAATTGTCTGGATTTAGAATAGGGCATCATTTGATCTTCATGTTTTGACGAGTTGTTTAGAACCATGAAGCGACCAAAATGCACTCCCTATTATCCTACAGATGATGTTAGTCTAGGTACTGTGTTGTATGCTTGTTGGAAACTGACAACCATCTAGCCTTGATGTAAACATCAATTAATGAATTGTCAACATATATGGTATCCAAACGTATTAGCGCATCCATGATAAAGTTATGGACATTAAATATACAGTAAAACCCCTCTATTATGACCCCGATTATTACAACACTTTCTCTATTACGACCGCGTCTCGAGGAACCATGAAAAATTCTGATCGAAAAAGTCTAAATTTGAAGAAAATTGGTTGAAAAATACAATTGTTGCATTTTTGATGGGCGCACTGTGCTGCATTCTTCCTGTAGAGCACTGTACTGTAAGTAGATCACGTCTAAAAATAGATGCCACCCCTTCCTAGTTATCACCGCTAGCCAATAAGCAGCGACTCCACTCGCTCCCTTCCGACGACTCAGAATATTTGCAACGTTTATGCGCGCACCAAGTCAGAGTGTCTCGCCATAGTGATCGTTGCTTGTTCGTGGATGCTCTACTTGCACTGTCTCATTGCTTGTCTTTTACGGATTTGGTTTGTGCGCTCTGTTATTGGATTTATTGAGGTTTTTAGCACTGCTGACAACTTATTTTGCTTGCTTTCCTTGGATTCCAATTTGGTTAAGTTTTTGGCATAATTTTATGAACGAGTGTTGACAACCTGCGCTGTTCTATTTTGATTTTGATTTAGTAACATTTTGCCTGGCTTTTGGTGAATAAAGTTCGTGTCTCACGTCATCGACTTTCTCTTATATCAGCTTGCGATTTCAAGAAATGAGTGGAAAGTGAGCCAGTTTGCCGCTCATAAAGAAGTATGAGATCATCCAGCAAGTGGATGAAAACAAGATTCTGAAAACTGATATTGCAGTGTAGCATGGCATCCCGGAGTCTACTCTGTTCAGCATTTTAAAAATGAGAGACGAGGTAATAAAAGCAGTACAGAGGGAAAGCCGCAGTGTTCAGCTAAAAAATCTGAGACGCACTGCTCTCGCAGATTTAGAGGCGGCATTGTTAGAATGGTTCGGCCAGGTTACATCACAAAATCTGCCTGTAAGCGGGTCGATAATGCAAAGAAAAGCCGAGCAACTTGCCTTGAGGTTAGGCGTTAACCTACAATTTTCAAGTGGGTGACTGGAACGTTTTAAAGTGCGTCATTGAATATCCAACCACAAGGTCATTGGCTAAAAAGCATCGGTTAATCCACAATTGGTGAGTGAATGGTTGCCTGTGCTTCAGAACATTCTCAAATGCTACGTGCCTCGCAACGTGTGTAATGCCGACGAGCTGGGGATGTTTTATAACCTCATGGCAGATCGCACCCTAGCAGTGAGGGGAGACACGTGCAAGGGTGCAAAGAGGAGCCAGGAACGCCTCACTGTTCTTTTGTGCTGCAACATGGATGGCAGCGACAAAATGAAGCCCCTCGTGATCTGGAAATTTAAAAAGGAAATACTATCCCATGCGACTATGACTCGAAAAAGAAGACATGGATGACCTCTGCGGTGTTCACAAGGTGGCTCCATGGTTTTGACGCGAAAATGGGCGCTTCCAACAAAAGTCGATCTCTTCGTCGACAATTGCCCCGCACATCCCGAGCTTGACAACCACAGAAACATCTAACTGGTGTTTCTTTCGAAAAACACCACCAGCTTGCTTCAGCTTCTGGACCAGGGTGAAGCTGAAGTTTCGGGGGATGCTTGTGAGAAACATGGTGTTCAAAATGAAAATAGGGAAGGAATTGAAGAAGTGGGACATTTTAAGGCGATAGAGGGAATCGTTGCCAGCAGGAGAGCAGTGAAAGAAACTACCATCGCCAACTGCTTCTGCCATGCCCCCTTCGTCGCACCAGTCGACGAAGAGGCTGCCGTCCATGTACCTCCAGCTGTCGTCAGGTTCGAAGACCTGGATGACCCACCACCATATGACGAGCCGCAGCTGAGACCATCGAAAACGCCTCACCCTAACTCTTATGGCAGTCACTCGGCAGTGCAACAAAGAAACATGGTAGCAGTTGGCCCCAGACTGTACGTTTGAGAAGTTTGTGAGAGCAGACGACGACGTTGCAGTGTGGGGTACCCTTGACGAAGCTGATGAGGTCCAGGGAAAGCAGGAGTCGAGTGGCGAAGAAGATGGGGAGAGAGAGATAGAAGAGCCTGAACTAGCTGTGACAACGAAAGATGTACTCAAGGCCGGGGACATCTACGCCGCAGTGCTACGGCAGCACAACGTGAGTGAAGAAACATGGTCGCACTTTGCCGATTTACAAGAGTTCATTGAACAAAGTCCAGTTCAAAAGAAAAAACAGAGCACGATAAAAGACTTCAAGAAATAGGGAGTTTACTACTGTATCAAAGTTTTGCTGATATTGTAGTGATTTCAGACGATATTTTAATTTATATGTTTACTCGTTTAAATGCCTCGTCCTAATTTGGAGAAATACAGGGAAGAAACAAGTTAAAGCGGCTGCCTACTGACACGTGTCTTTGTGTGAGTGTGGTACGATGCTAAGGGCGATGTTGTCCGTGACATCTACTGCCGCATCGCCTCAACGCCTAGGCGTGAAGCAGTCTTATCGTAAAACAGTTTTATCTATGGGACTCTTAAGCGGGAAACGCATTGTTATATTAAAGAAATAGCTATGTCAATGTTTAATGCACAACCCATTCTGAGTTTTACATGCATCCCGTTTGTATATGTTCCGCTATAGCAGCCTGGAAAAGTCATTTTAAGCTATTCTGACACCCTGTAACAAAGGTGTTTTCAATATGCGTGTTGTCTTGAAAGTGATATTGCTTAGTTGTTTGAAGCATGTTTCCTTTTCGTAGATAAACCGTGTGTACACAAGTTTACGAGTTTTGTATAAAAAGGTTCTTGCGACATGCCGCAACGCTGTTTAGGGACAGGCAAGCGGCTGCTAAGTTATTCTTACATAGTGGTCACGTGAAGCCATGGGCTACAAAATAAAGACAGGGAGATGTTATGAGGAAACAATGAGCCCAAACCCGTATTTGAACCATAGACCGGCACCTAAACGACTACGCTACAGAGGCTGGCTGCCGGGCGAAGCTGTGTGTGGTTAAATCTAAGTGTATCCAAACATAAGTGCATGTAAATGTCATGCCAACAATACTAAACATGTTACTAGGCTAGCAACGAACAACGCAAAGCAAACAAAATGCTTCAGCTACTTGCTGCTGAGCAGACGAGTATGGTATTGATTGCTTGCAAGATGGGACGCGCAGACTGGGAGGGAGAGCCAGCTGGCCACCCTCTCATCGCCTACTTGCCTACGTCTTCCTCTCGCCTTCTTACCTTTCCGACCGGCCAGCCTCGCAGCTGACACGTATTGCGCAACGGCATCAATGATTTTAAATCGCTAATTTGCCATCTGTCGTTGAAACGTAATAGAAATTTAAAGTTTCAGTCACTTAAATAATCAACAGCATGTGTTTTCAACACATCAATTAAGATTCCATTGCCCATGTACCGGTGCCGTACATACTTTTTTTTCCCCAAGGGAGGGGGGTTGGTATACCTTACTTAGTTTTCTGGTATTCTTTCCAAGGAGACGTCTGTCTATTAAAATAATATTTCTATTTGATTTAAAAGTTCTTCTTTTATGCGCTAGAGACAACTGAACATTGTTTAAGGCATTTAAAGGCAATTTTTTGTGTAGGGGTTAGGAATTAGTCAAAACTTCTCAAAATACCAATTACGACCCTTCCTCTATTACAACCCTATCCTCAGAAACCGTGAGGGGTCGTAATAGTGAGAGTCTACTGTAAGGTAATATAATGAGAACGAGTACGAGACGATTTGAGCTCCGCCACAACCCTAGGATGTTTTTGTGGTGAAACACAAACAAAGTCAAGTACAACTATTATTATAAACTAAACCTTTAAAATCATTCCTACTGCTTATTAAACTATAACATGTTTTACCAATATTATTTTAATTTTACTTCTGTGCGAAAGATATTTATTTTTAATGCATTTCAAGTTAACATGGATGTCCTAACAGCTTCATTTTCTGCTCTCATAGGTCAGCATATTCCAGATTTCTTCCATTACCTGTTTTCATAAATAAAATAATTAGTAACCACTTAGGCATTTAATATCTAGTACAAAAAACTTTCCTAGCAGTAAAAATATCCTACACTCTCCAGAGAATATACTGTAGTAAAGCGCACTACACGCAACCGACCCGAGGCGCATCCAGCCGCCACAGTGCTCTAGTCCAAGACCAACTGACTCAGCCGCATCCAACAGTGTATGGCCATGCTAACAATGCTGTACTCAGGCTGGTAAAAGCGTCAGTCGAGACCTTGCCGCCCCGCCCTGAGAGGGTACAACTGATCGAGGTTCACCTGCAAACGAGCTGTACTGAAACTGCTCTTCTAATGTAGGTGAATGCCCAACAGACCTACACTGCCATAGGAGTATGTAAGAAACCTTTCCTCTCCTTGACGTGCATTAGGTGACCAACGCGTGGCTCCCGTCAGTCGCACTCACAGAGGCACCAGTACACTTGAAATCCCCTGGGCTTGGCATCGCAAAGAGTCTCACCCTAGTCGGTAGCTTTCAGCCTCCAGAGGGATCAAATCACGAAGGGGTGGTGACAACGTTTATGACATAATTATGAGGTTTCACGGCAACCCGTTAGATTTTTGCGCCTAAGAGAATTTTGTTTCATAAGGTGGAGCAATATTAGTCTGTGCAAGTGGTAAACCTGTTGTGCTGTAGCTTTAGAGGCCAGACAGCCATTTTGAAACCACCAGCCTAACGAAACTTTCACCCTTTCGGAAGGGTATAGAAAGTGCTTCTCGCAAGCCAGAAATCAGTTGTCTAAGGCTCTGCTCCCACCAAGCTTTTAAGGCACTCCCACCCTTAGCTTAGAGTTGTGACTGTAACCGGTCAAGCTTAGAGTTGTGACTGTAACCGGCCACCTAAACCTGCCTTCCTATCTACAGTACCAAACACTCCCTCTGCCTACTTCAGGATCGTAGCTGTAGGCAGCCACCTAAACACTCCTACCAACCACAGATGCCCTTACCTGAGCGCTGAACTACACTAGTCGCATATCATCACTTTGGTAATGCACCTTCTCGCTCACTCGTTTACCGACAGCCACAAGGCGCTCCTGCACTTCCATCAGAAGCCGAAAGAACAAATATGTACACACGAAACTCCCACGAGTAGTACGACCACGTGTCTTCAGAACAAGTGAACTGTATATAAGTTTTAACGAGGAAATGTAAATATCTGTAAATGTGTGTATCTCTATTGTGTGCATCAAAAGTTACAATATATTTATTAATGAATCTTTCCAATGTTGTTTATTTTCTCTATTCAATGTCTAATAACCCAGAACTGGTATTACATATCGCAGAGGAGGAGATCAACTCGTAAGGAGAACAGAGGCAGAAGTCCGTCTAGGTCAGCAGGCAGCTACACAGGGAACCAGAGCCCTTATCACTGGGAATTATCCCCGAGTTACTTAAGATTCCAGGTCCATCACCTACTTTACCCAAATTACATCAGCAATATCAAAAACTCTCTTAACCTCAGGTCTGAGTCCATAATTGAATTAGGTTTAGTAGGATCCTGACGAAGATCTGAAGAAAGCAGCTAGCACTCATCAGTCCCCCCTAAGTCGCCACAACACACTGCTATCCTTCATAAATGTGACAGAAGGATGGCCAACGACAGCACCTATCAGCATCAGCTATTCTGAAGAGGTGAATGAACTCAGACCTGCCCGTATAATAAGGGGAGTGACTCCACATATCTGTTGTTATGCACGTGATGGACTCTATAATGACTCCACCACTGGAATCCATTCTCCCTGGGGTGCAGTCCGGCTCGAACCTCAATAAGAGACTCGCTCTCCAGCACACTAGCCTGACCTAACCTCTAATTACTCACCTGAGGGATTCTAAGTAATACATTAGAACCCCGATTTAACGAAATGCCACTGTACCCGAAAATGTTTACTCTAAATCAATGTTTACTTAAATCTGACTACATTTGTTTTCACCTCCCCCCCTTTTTTTTTCTTTCCAAAAAAAAAGTTAAATCCTCTGACATGTTTTGTCAGAATTTATGGTAATTTTAAAAGGTCTGTTGGCTCGAAATAATAAAAAAACGTATTTACCGCCAACAGCTAAGCCACAGCAACGAAAGGAAAAAAATTGATGAAGAAAACTTGTAAAACTTTGAGTGGAATGCTTGGCCAGCTGCCCGCGCGCCATCAACATGTGAGAAGTGATGACTAACACCACCGAGCTATCCATCTTTCCATCTGTCTCCCGCCCACTCCACCAACAAAATTCAATAAATTCCTATGGAAAACCGCAAAAAAAAATTGCAATAAAAACTGAATTCAAAGTTTGCGAGACAACTGTAAAATAATAGTTAAATATGCGCTGCAGCCATTGTAGCGTGTAGGCAGCAGCGCTCGTGAAACAAACTTGTTGGTCTGCTCACTAAAAAATACTTTGCGCTGAAGCGTTTATTTAGAATCATATTTACGGTAATAAATTCATTGTAAAAAGTGTGCATAAATATATTTACATATTTTTTTTTATAAATTCGCTGGTTTTGTCACGGGACATGACAGTAAATAATGAAGCTAGACACCACTGCATTACACTGGCAATACAATTAATCAACAGAGTACGCTACTGTAGTGCAACCTACCCGTGCACTGTGTCTATAATCTTTCTCTCAGTTCAGGGTTCATAATTTAAGATGCCTCGACTAGCTATTTTCTCAGCGGCAGTAAACATCAACTCATTCACTCTTCGTCGAAGGTACGAAAGAAACAAAGGAGACGGAAAAATCTATTCTGCTAAATATTCATCTGCCCGGCAATTTAAATAAGTGATAGTCATTTATAGGGAATAAAATACCGCGTTAGTTGCAGGATGTTCACTCTATTTCCAGATTGATTGACGATACAATACAGATACACACGCAGGTACAATTCCTCACGGTGGGCCTTCACCATACTAGCTTAAAAGGTAAATAAAGAAAAAAATAACTACTTCAGTTATTTTAAATTAGGAACCAAAATGTTTTACTTTACCCTGCCTGATGGCTCAGGTTACCAGAAACGAAACCATGCTGCTTGCGTGCCGCAGCCTCGCAGCGGCCCTCCCGCTCAACATCCGCTCGCTTCCACACACACCAAACAAGTAAAAACGCACGTGGCCGAGGTTCAACAGCCTCGCTGGCCCCGGCGGAAGTGCCCTGAGATATTACTACGCCAGCTACCCTTATACCTACCTAGAGCATTCTTATATTAACTGGGTTGACTTTACTAGGAGGTTTCAATTTACCAATTTTACAACAGTAAACCTCAATAAATACAAAAAGGCTTAATTTCTTAATTTCCTACTTAGATATATATGTAGTGCTTGTTTTAAAGTTAACACATTCTTTTCTTTAGAGGCTGCTACAAGTCACATGACACTATAATACAAAGATTCCTCACCAGAGGCCACACTTAATACTAGCTATGAATGCTCTCACCTGTCATACACTATTTAATATTAATATTCATTATTACTATATTGGTTTGGCCCACAGCTCCTCAACAAACAACAAGCTTTAGCTTACAATTAAATATGAATGTGTCTCTGTTTCTCCTTGCGTGGTCACTTATAACTAACATCTGTCCTTATAGATTACTTTGTGGGGATCTCAATGCACTACACACGCGCCAGGCAAGCCGGGCCCCCCACACTTCCAGGCTACTCTGCAGTCCAAGTTAAACGAAGCACCTTGCGACTTCATTAGACGTCTGCTAACGCCAAGAATCGCGCATAAATATGCAGTCGAGTTAATGAAATCATGTTTACATTAACGTTAAGGTTAGGACTTAAAATTCTACAGCTAAAAAAGAAATCAAATTTTGGAGACCAAAAGAGCGGGCCGGGTCAAGTACCCTTTTACACTACACTACACCGCATTCTAACGAAGACGCGAAGCACTATCTGTAAATTAGTTCCTGCGCTGTCCACCTGCACACAACCTGTGAAGACTGGATACCTAGATGCTCATTCATTCGCCATTGCTAGGGTAAATGTGTAGGCGCGCACTTGTTACGCAACACAGCATGACTCACTCGCCATTGCTAGGGTAAAGATCTAGGCGCGCACTTGTTACGCAACACAGCATGACTCACTCGCCATTGCTAAGGTAAAGATCTAGGCGCGCACTTGTTACGCAACACAGCATGACTCACTCACCATTGCTAGGGTAAAGATCTAGGCGCCCACTTGTTACACAACATAGCTTGACTCACTCGCCATTGCTAAGGTAAAGATCTAGGCACGCACTTGTTACGCAACACAGCATGACTCACTCGCCATTGCTAGGGTAAAGATCTAGGCGCGCACTTGCTACGCAACACAGCATGACTCACTCGCCATTGCTAGGGTAAAGATCTAGGCGCGCACTTGTTACGCAACACAGCATGACCCACTCGCCATTGCTAGGGTAAAGATCTAGGCGCGCACTTG
>PNEQ01068501.1:0-26511 GCA_003012365.1 Medauroidea extradentata | reverse complement strand
TACACTCGCCTAACCGACTCCGGCACGAAGGCCGGGCCAAGTTAAACGTACACTCGCCTCACCGACTCCGGCACGAAGGCCGGGCCAAGTTAAACGTACACTCGCCTAACCGACTCCGGCACGAAGGCCGGGCCAAGTTAAACGTACACTCGCCTAACCGACTCCGGCACGAAGGCCGGGCCAAGTTAAACGTACACTCGCCTCACCGACTCCGGCACGAAGGCCGGGCCAAGTTAAACGTACACTCGCCTAACCGACTCCGGCACGAAGGCCGGGCCAAGTTAAACGTACACTCATGTTTGGACACTCGGGATGTAAACATGCGCCCCTCACATGCAGATAGGTCAGAACAGTAATACAGTAGCAAGATATCTGGTTAGCACACTAGCGGACTAACTGCAGTGCTGTGTTGCCACACTGCGCGTCAAACGTCTTCGTACATGTTGCTGCTAACATTTTCTTATCAATGCTTATTATAAGCCAGTTTCTGGGTATCGATATATCACTACTACCGCATGCCCCAAACATTTACAAAGTCAGGAAATACCAACTGCAAATCCTTTACATACAGCTAGTAACACTTTACAGGTTAATTTAGTTATCTTAGATAGATCTGGCCGAGCGGAGTAGCACAACGGCAACACGATGGACTCGCTTCCGGGAAGTCCCAGGTTAGATTCTCGGCTCCAGCCATTCTCATTACGCTTTTCCATTGTTTCGTTCAATCATCATGGCCGCTTCTTCTCCCAGCTCCTGCCCGTGTGTCAAGACGTGCACTGAGCTGTCGACGAGACGTACAGCTCACTTATAGAATGTTCACTCTAAATTAAGCACTTCCCATAATGTTCCGAAATTGCATTTTATTTGGGCCAAGTACGTTAAGTTTCGAGATTGGGAAAATGTTTGCACTGGTTTTTTGTTCCAGGGAAGTTTTTAGGTCAAAAAAATTTAAGATGATTGCAAATGGCTGAAAGAAAAATTGAAGCAGTGCTCACTTTGCCGTGAATAGTCTATACTTCTGCTGTATCTCGTATGTAACATTCTAAACGCCCGCCGAGACAACACAAACTCAATAATGTGATTTAACCCTTACTGTGAGATTATCTTTGAAAGAACTGTACAATGGGAGTGCATGACTGGATTTGTTTGTATGGACATACTCCATTGCGAAATAATAATTACTGTGAGGCTTTTTTCTTTGGAAGTGCTGTATTGCTGATACATGTCAGGTCCTAGCACTCCTACGTAACTATATCACAAATATTTGAAGACACGGTATACACACGACTAACCAGCATCACTACACTTCAGTGAGGCATGCCGGGACAATCTTTGACACATAATTGCTGTCACCAGGTGAGCGTGTTGCACAAAGGTGCTGCTCTTAGTCACTACTGTACACAGCTGCCGCCTATAATTGCTCTGTTGTGTAGCTGACTGTACCCCGGCGACACATCAGCGCACGGAATAGTACCCCCCCCCCCCTTTCCAACAATTTGCCGTGGCCAGAAAAAAATGCAACGTCACTGGTTGGACAGCTGACGTTCGTTTGCCAAGATTTTTTCCCCGGTGGCCTTGAATCCCATTAAACATCTGTAAACAGGTTTGTGATGGCTTCCAGGTATTCTCCAGTTAATATCCCTGGTCGAATATAAGTTACACAACCACTGTGCTCTTACAATAGTTTAGCAGCAACCTGCACTAATGTGTGTACTTAGGCTTGTGTGATGTTCAAACCTTCACTACCTGTAACCAGCATGCCGTACAATCCCAGCCTTTCTTTATTACACTGTATTTTTAAGTGCCCTGCTCTGTCCCTGCACCTGTTTCGCCTTCCATTCTGCGTTATTCTTGTCAGAAACGTTAATGGCCGCACGTATAATTCACCAAGATTCACCGCAATCGGGCGAATGGAGTAGGAAATTAGCTGCTCGAGTCGTACAAGTTTCAATATGTCCATATTACTGCTACTATGCTGAGACGTCCTATCCTACCGCATCTATGTACGATACAATTGACTTCACGTTGTGGCTGACACACGTGCAGCGTTCTCCATTTCTTTAAAAGGAAAAACAAGGAGTGGGGAATTAACTTAAAAGTTGGTAACTACGCCAAACTATTGGTATGCATTATACGTCAACATAGCTTCTTTTTTGAGGAGGAAAGGGAACGAAGCTACGCCTATAGTTGATAACACATTCCATTTCACAGTACCAAGTGCGCCCATCTTATATAGTGTAAGGGTAGTGGGAGGGAGGGGGACTAGATCATAATACTGTATTCGTTTGTGTTAACAGTAACAGACATATTCTGTGTATAAATTTGTAGCAGCTGGTATATTTTCAACACATAAAACTACGTTGATTACGAAACTCATCAAACTGCAAATAGACGCCATACATTTAATTAAAAAACTAAATTAAACACATTGTGGAACATTTGTTAAGGGGGACTCAGGCCCCATCCTGCCCCCTCCCCATATGAGCGCCCTTGCACAGGGTATACTAGCAGTAACTTACTCTACTCTTGGGCAATATGGCGGCAACATAAATAACGCAAGATAGAACCACACTACAGTATCAGCGATGTAACCAGAGACCTATCACAGGCACGCGTGAGTACCAAGGTCAAGGTCAAGGTCATACATGACCAGAGGTTGGGTAACTGCAGAGAGCGAGCTCGCGACTGACCAGCTGCAACACGAGTAGCAATCATGCCAGCTCGTAGTCGTAACTATTATAAATAGTTCTATTATAATACACTTTCATTATTCGTCAGAGAAGTCATTAGACACACACAACTGCACACAAGGATAACAGTACGGAAGCGAGTTGGCCATGGCCTATATCAAGAAAAGTATGGGGAACTGAATACTGGATGGACGGAGCCAGGGATGGCACCTCGGTAGGCGGGCGTACTAACCACTGTGCCTAGTATCTGGGAGGAACTACATACAGCTTGTCAACTGAAGGTGGTGACGTTATCTATTGTTGTACCTGTCTCACAGCCTCCAACAATGAAGACACGTCACTTAGGCCACTGATTACACTGGAGCCTTGCTGAGCAAGACCACGTGTTTATAAGCTACGTAGCAGTTCACTGCATTACTTTATGACGAAACCCATTCCCCGCTTTCACATGAGGAAAATACTGCTACAGGAATTGTAATAAAAATAGCGTGTTTAAATAGAGTATTTTTGAACAACGCAGATACTTGTAATGCTCACAGTTTCCAGAATATTGAGAAATCAGCCTAACAGCAACTATGGGCCGCACTCAGTGGGCAAATAAGTCCTAAAAAGTGCAAACCTCATGAATATTAGTTTCCGCATTGCCAACTTGTGTGCCATCTAGTGGTCACTTAACAAATAATGTAGATATTAGAGAACTACTGAGCATAGAATTCGTGGCATTTCCAACATTTTTCATATCCGATATTTATCATGAAAGTTTGTTATTTACATAAAAAATTTTGTCAAAAATAATTTTCTATTACAAAAAAAAGTACGTTAAGCCTTCACCACATTATCATACTTGAACACATTATTAACTTAATATTTATATTACATTTGTTCCTCCTGATGTTAAAATACACATTTATCGTCAAGATAAGACTTAATTTAATTAATCTGTTTGTAAAATCGTTTACTCAAAGAAAGAAAATATTACACCTTCAGATAGCGCTGTGTGCTGTCTTAAGTACGGAAAACGCTTCCATGGCTTTATTCTACATACTGGACATATTTATATTTCCCTGAGGAGGAGAGGAGCCCCGGAACTCCCTGGTTTTGTTTGGGGGATTGATGTGCACTCGACATCGCCGCTACTGAGCCAACAACACTCAGCAGATAAGCTAAGCTGGTAATACAAGCACACACGTGTTATATATACAGTATAGTAGCAGAACGCTATCTACAGTTGTGCTCCAGGAAGTAGAGATATAACATACATGCTGTGTCAGCGATACGTTGTTGGTGTGCGTCGCTTATCAACGCTGCTCTTGCTAGAGGGCGCCACATGCCAGCGTGTTACAAGCTCAGGAACGACGGAGCTATAAGGGTCGCCGTGAAGCGCGCATATAATACCGCACTACTCCAACGAGTCAAGCGCCGAACCATGTTGGAAGTATGGCAGACTGGAAAGGCCGTGTTTAGCTACGTTGCATGCAGGTCTTCAAACCAGTGTTTACAATCATCACGTTGGAACCCCGTCCTTGTTCAAGGTTTTTTCTTCCCGTACATTGGCACAATGGACGCAAGAGGAATATTATAGGAAAAACAACGTACTTGCTAACAAACTGCAGCGCCTCTTAAGAGAGTGGTAGGCGGCCGTCTTAACTTCACAAGTATACGTCCTTGCAGCAGTCAACTTGTCAGTGCTGTACGCCCGCGTATTTTTATATTGTCAGGATTTATCATAGTGATTGTAGTATACTTACTTTCATTAGTGAAGACAAGTTACTACAGACAATGTCACATGTGCGCGTCCAGAAGAAAGGAAATGTTGTATAACTACTGCTGTGTACAGTTCACACGTTAGCCGCGGGGAACAGCGGAGCTATAAGAGCCAGAGTACTACGCTCGGCGAGAAGCACAGCGCAGTGCCGGCACGCCATGCAAGGTTTAATTGAGCTGTAGTACTTTTCTTACGGGGTTCCAAGTCCTTATAGTATGTAGTAAGTCCAATGCATTCTTCTAGTTTGACGGATTCTAATACCAATCACGGAGTTACAGTAATCTTGAACGGCCCTAAAATTATTGTTCTACTAAGTACGCTGCTGGGAAACGTCTTATTTATTTACAGTTCAAATATCTAGATAAAAACTAACACCTGTTGCTGAATCATATTGAAGAATCAATTATTTGTAGGTAAAATTCTCAAAACGTAATTTTTACTCGATTTTAAAGGACCCATACTTCCTTTACCTTTTACTTGGTTTAAAAGTTTATCAAATAACGTACACGTAATTGTCTGTTAGGAATCGCTTCCCGAAGTTTGTGCATTTAGTTCCCAAGCATCTTGTATGGCTATATAAGTGTTAGTTAACGATAAACGTGGTACTTAACAATAAAGAACTTACTGAAATTAACAATCTGTCATTGCTTATCGTAAGATATTAAACAATAATTACACAGTTTAGGTTTTACGTTAAACATTGTACCAATTACACTTGTGACAATGCAACTCTGTGGTCAAGTTATTCACACGGCGAGAATGTAGTAAAACTAATACTGGCTTGTAGAAACTGCCACGTACAGTGGTCATATTCGTGATGTTGGCGACACTGTGGAGCAGTACAGAGGACATGGTGCTATGTTGAAACTGCTCCCACTGCAGTACGTGCTGATACCAAGGCACACGTGCACACACGACACTTCACTCACATGAGTTACGACACAGCACTGACTGTGCTGACAGAGAACTAAACTGCTGACGAGATACGTGGAGAGCGACACATCAAGAATGCGACGCTCTATCTCGCTACTTCCTATACACGATCTTCACCTCAGTCTTAAGGCCGATTCACAATGAAGTTAACATGGAGATTCTTACATTACCTTTACGGCACAACTAAGGTTAATTCTACTACAGGTTAGAAAGATCATTGTTATAAGTTTGGCACAGGGAAAATTTCTGCCACTTGAGCGCTGGTATCGCTAATGCACCAAACTGACCAATCACAGAGCTTTCCTGAATTTTAAATTACATTAAGTAGGTAATTCAAAATGCGAAAACGGTTTCATTTCACATTAAAATTAAATTAAAAATATAATTTCAAAGTTTATTTATTTATAATTTTACTACGGTTTCGTATTTTTTCTGGTCTCTTAGCGATCGAAGCGAAACTTAGTGGCTGACATTTTCCCTGTGCCAAGCTCTCCCATAAGAAAACGTGTTTTCTTTCTAAAGGCCCGTTCACAATCGATATGAAAAAAAATAACATAACTTACACAGCATAACATGCGAAATTGTCCGTACACAATCACCACGAAATTGACCAATCAGAAAATAATCAACAAGAAAATAACTAATTTGTTATTGGACGAAAATTTTCGCGCCAACAGCACTTACGATGTTGCATATTCTTATTAGCCGGCATGAAAAACTTGGCGTAGAAAACTCAGAGATGACCATCTTTAACGCCATGCCAAGCAAGTTACGCCACTTAGTCATGCCAAGTATTCATTGCGAACGCCACCATTCGTATCACAGATATTCACTTTCTTATGCTATGTTTTTTTCTTGCACCATGTCGATTGTGAACGGGGCTTAACCTGTAGTAGAATTAACCTTAGTTACAGCTGAGTTGAGATACAGGTCACGCTGCAGTGTTTTCACATTAAATTATCGGCGACGCAACGGTAACTTACAAGTGTCGAAAGTGAATCAACTTCAACATAACGTAAAGGTAAAGTTAAGAACAGCCAATCAGAAGCGGAGTTGTTCTTTAGTTGGCTATTGCCTACGAGATTTTATCGCGCCAAAACTAACGTTTTACAGACGTTTCTCGTAACCTCAAACTGTGTGCTGCTCGCTCGTGCATGTACAAGAGTGTATGAAAAGAAGTAAATTTGTCATAGTTGTGTTCTGAAGTGTGGTGAAAGCAAAATGTTCGTTATTGTAATTTTAAGTAAATAATATTTTTAATTCCACGTAAGATTTGTTACTCGTGTGACATGATATTTGTGAGTGCATTGCCTAATACATGTGTGGTTATGGTTGTTTAGTGAGTCGTTATCATATATTCATAAATAATTAAGAGCTAATGTGTTGCTAAAGCATTCGTTCAAGGACCCTACAATAAATTTAACTAGATGGTTTGCAAGTTCGCTGTTCCCTGAGGTAGGTGTGATATGTGTAGACAGCAAACATATTGTTAAAATATCAAACAAGTGTCTCACCAGTCTCATGAAAGACGTTAAACTAAAAGTTTAGTCCTCCCATTTCATCAAATAAATAGAATCCCAACAGAATCACTCTTAAATAAAGCATGTGTAATGTGAGGAAAAAAAAACGAATTGGTAAGAAAGGTGTAATGTTACAACTAGGAGGGTAATTTATTATTCATTTTCAATACGTAACTGAAACAGGTATTTGCGAATCATTTTCGTTATTAATTTACGTTACTACTTGTATATGTAAATATTTTGCGCCTCAAATAACATCGTTATATTTAAATATTGCTATGATCGTCACTAGTCTTGCAGTATTTGTAACATAGCCTTGTACCTAAACTTAATTCCTTAACTTCAATGTGAAACATCGGTCAAATCCGCGGTAAATTTTTCTGCGAAGTTAACGCAAAGGTAACGTAAGGAGGTCCATGTTAACTTCATTGTGAATCTGCTTTTACTATAGCCCGTTCCTGATTAAGTGCGCACCGCGGTCTAAGAGGTAGAGGTCCTGTCCAGCAAGAGAAAGTGACCCCTTCATGTCGCCGAGCGCTAGTAGTCATTTGGTGGAAGATTGATATAGTATATACATGTTCCATGTCCATTAATGCATTGTCATGTATGGAACTGTTTATAAAAGTAGTCTGATGAAATATGTTGTGTATTATTATTTTAGTGAACACATTCGCACAAAAACTATCATTTTGTGCCCTACAAAATTTTAGAATCGTTGCAATGTGCATCTACATAAACAATATTTAAAAATTAAATTTTACTGTTGTAAAAAAATGTGTTCCAATACAAATTTACGTTCCCATTTTTTTCTTCCATATAATACTCGCAATTCTGGTAACAACTTCACATTTGAAGCTAAGCCAAATACAAAAACAAGACAAATCTTCCACCAAATTACTACTAGCGCTCGGCGACAAGAGAGTCACATTTTATTTCTCAGTGTCAAGACCTCTACCTTCATAGACCGTGGTGAGCACTGAAGAATCAACACTTATAACACGAAAAACATTAGCCGATTCTGCATGTAATTCAACATTAAAGTTACCTTACTAGTTGTATGGTTGGCAGCGAACTACCTACCTAAAGTAGTTTGGACTGTTTTCCTATTTAAATACAAGAATATTGAAATAAAACTCAAGCAAACTCTACTTATCTGTATTTTATATATCATATTTATATTCCTACCAAAGGCATAATGACATAAGCGCAAAGTGACGCGACCATATTGTATATTTACCGTCGTCTGCACATTTCCTAGGCCCGACACTGCGCGCTGCAGACCTAGTTCAACATTACACCGAGAGATGGCATTGAGTTAGTGTAGTTCGTTGAGTGTGTGTGTCCAGTGTGCAGTCTATATACTTGCATCATACATTCACAAGTATTATAATTAACTGTTTATGAATACCACTCTGCAATGATGTGAGTACCCGGTATTCAAAGTGACGTTTTACGATCACCAGACTTTGTACTTGGAAATTAATTTGCTATGAAACAGTATTTTTAATGTTTTACGCATTAAAAAAATATTATTGATGTAAATGTACGGAAGTATGACGTGTGTTTCGAATGCGAATATATGTGCATGCACACGTTTATTTAAGTCATTCGAAATGGCAACAGTGCGTGTCTTATGCCTATATAGATCGTTTGAGATGAAGTGAGCACTAAAAATTTAACCTTTGGAAAATATCACTAGCCATTACTGCATACAATTTAACATTAACTATAGTTGCCCTACTGCTTTTATGGTTGGCAGCGATATTGGGCAATATAGTTCCATGAATTTTCCTAATTAAATACAACCATACTAAATCAATAGCAAACGAAATCGACGTAATTGCATGTTACAAAATATTTCTTTATCAAGATGTACACATTTCTACAGACTGCACAATTGATGTAACACGTGCAAACATCAAGTGTCGTGTCCACAGAGGCTTGACATTTCCCGTAGTTAACCGTTACGTGCGTAGAGATACGAATTGACAGAAAATAGAACTTCCGCACGGCTTCTTCGAGTGCTCACTTTATCACGAACTGTTCGCCAATACTTGTACAGTTATCAGAAACATTTGAAATGTGAAGAATAAAATAAAAACCCTTACATGTCATTTACTGTATGGCGATGTATTTATCAGACCATATTACGTACTGAGAATTTCCGTAATCGAAAAATTAGGTGAAACTTGTCTGTCTTGGAAAAATAAGTTAACATAGTATACACTGTTTCACTTTAACAAATCTGTGCAGAAGTTTTCGATATTTGCTCTCGTTTAAGCTTTAGAAAACTGTCGTAAAATCAATATAAATAATAGATGACGACGTTAAACAACATTTGACGTAAGGAACTACAGTCTTGAGTGTGGCAGCAACCCTCGCCAATCAGCTTGTAAGTTACATACACCACTAAGTACTGACAGCAAATAATTGAACCAAACATGGGCTGACAAAGTAAGATATACACTTAAAAGAGGTAATTCTCAAGTCCTGCGCTGGGGAATAATATAAAATGAAATTATATATAAGACTTACAGACGCTTCGAGTAAAGTAATAAATAAATTGCCAAACACAGCCACGTGACATGTTACCGAGGTAATGTGGACGGCACAACACTATGTAATAAGCACAAAGTATACACTCCATCCCACACGGGGCATAAATAGTCATAACTTCCTTCTCCGGTACTACACAGAGTTTTCTTCCCTTCCAATTTGTAGTTAAGACAACCTTTACGAAAATCCATAAATGGAAACAGGTTATTTTCAAAAAGCAATCGGAGAATAAAACTGTTATTACCTAACACAAAACCGCTGTAGGCATTCAAACATGCTTGTGAGATACCATACATATGTATCTTCGCTGCAAGCTGCGATGAGTACTTGTAAACAAGTACAAGTTTATGGGATATTGTCACACGTATTCCCAGCAGTTGGACAGTCGCGGGTAATAAAAACAAACTGTAACACTACCTCATTGTTCTTTCCCTGAGATAACAGTCATACGAGCACCAGAATAGTAACTGAAGCTTGGCGATATATAGTTACAGCGAAGTCATGCAGGATGCAGGTGTACAATCCACCATATACGAGGCTATCAACAACCCCGTATATAGACACACACTTCCTGTCCAACAGGCTAACTCACGTAAGGCTAGGCTACATCAGCAACAGCCTATACACGACACGTGACAGTTGAGCGTATATGACGAGCGACTATCACGTACTTCAAATCTGTGGTAATGTGCGGGAAGTAAGTTGTTCCTAAACCATCGCACATGCGCTCATTATAGTGTACCAACGTACTAAAAGAAAACACATTTCGCAGTAGTACGTAAGTACGGAATATAATGTTAAGGTTACGATCCATCATTTATACCGTTTCTTGAAAATTATTTTTTATTCCTAAAGGAAAACATATCGAAAAACAGTCGCAGTTTTGTTTAAAAAAAACTTGTTTTTTTTTTTTTTTTAATATGAACTCTTAATTTTTATCTACACAAAAAATATAGGCTATATACATTTGGCCAATCAGTCCATTAATGAGAATTTCCTTACATAACTAACTGAAGCCATTGTGTGTTTTGTCTTGAAAAAATAGTAGGCCTAATTAACACAGTAAAACATATTTTTAACAAAACTGCAACTATTTTTCCGATATCTGCTCCCGTTCAGAATTTAAAAATAACACAGGTTAAATAAAAGCGGTAGAAATGATATATCATGACCTACACACATCGTGCTCATTATCAAAACTGTTTCTAAGCCTTTCAACATATATTTTTCAGACTGCCGTACTTGAAAACGTACGAACTGAACAGACGTGAAACTCAGATAAAAACCGTGAACTGAAAACTGATACAGACTTGTCAGCAATAATATAATATGGTCGCCATTTAAAAGTGGCATAGTAAATATGTATCTTGCACGTTAGTCCAGCTCTTGCTCTTGGCTTGTTGTGGCGATGTGGTGTATGATGCGCGCTCCAATGTCGCCCTTATAAACCACTACACAGACACACAACACGCACAGTAAACACATCAACTGCGCACATCAAGTTACCTTTTATGTGATATGTTCTGTTCGCAGCCATCAACAAGCCAGGCGAATTTCTTCAATATTTCTCCTAGTGCTCAGAGCAGTGAAGCATGTATTTTATTTCTATTCAATATAGGACGGCGAGAAATAAAGACATTTAATACTAAAAATACCTCTAATCATCTGGCATGTTCCTATATTACGTAACAATATGACATGACAGTGTACAATGTCTGTACGGATGTGATATGCGACTGTTATTACAAATGTATGCACTCAGCCAGCTGAGACGCAATGCCCACAACACAATAGTAGCATCATTTATACCAGAAGTTATGCCGAGTCATGTATAAATACATATAACGAATATAAAACGTGACAATATTGTATACGGGCTGATTGTCAAAGGAGTTGGGGCCAAACACACGCGGCTCATGTCAAAAGGCAAGGACAGACAATGAAGATGAACACAGATAATAGCAGGATGAAGACTTGAGAGGAAGAGATGTGTGAAGGAATACAGAAGTAACAACATGGTCAGCTACGACTCCTACAGGATATATATATATATATATATACATACATACATACATACATATATATATATATATATATATATATAGTTAAACCTCTAATACAAACCTGAAGGGACCAAAATTTTGGCTGTTGCATGCTTTAATGCATAAACAACATTTTTATTAAACATTAAAGTAATTATTTAATTTCTTATCCCATTCCATGGGGAATAAAAATTGCTTTGCATTAATGAGAACTTTGTATTAACTGGGTTTGTATTGACGAGGTTCCACCGTCTATATATATATATATATATATATATATATATATATATATATATATATATATACACACACACACACACACAATATAACCATTCACACGTATCTATATACGGTAAGCATTGGTATTTATTAATAATAGTATTTACATATAGTCGTACACTACCAACACATGACTTTCAAACACATCAATGGTATGCAACTATTATTACTAGTCCAGTAGAGAATGCTAATATGAGGTTAGGCGGATGAAACTAATGGAACTGCAATATGTAAAAAAATCTCCAAAATTAGAGTAATTAATTTTAACATTACAACAAACACGACCTACGAACAGCATTCCGTTCCAGCTCCACATTAATAACCACTCTCACCTCACTTAAGTGAAACCCTTAGTAGATAAACTACAGACCCGCGGAAGCATATACCAAACACCACGTGAATGTGGCTCGCTGTACATAGGAGAAACTGGTAGAACATTATCCACTCGCGTCACAGAACACAAGAACAACATGTAAAGGCTGAAATCCAATTGCCAAACATGCATGGGGAAATAGTCACAAAATTCTGTGGGACTCAGCTAAACCAATAAGTCAGGAAAAAGACAGAATTAAAAGTAAAATTAAGAATCAGCTTACATAGCCAGGAACAAAAACATCATAAGCCAACAGAGCAGTGAACTAAAAAACATGTGGTTGCCTTTAATAAAAAAAAAAAAAAGAAACAGTTTTACTGAAAATAAATAAATACACAGATTTCTGTTTAACAGTCTCGGCAGAAAACCAGCCAACATTACTACAAGGTACTCAGCCAATCAGGAGAGTACTTGCCTCTCATTGGCCAACAGCAGCTTAGATACCCTCCAGGCTATGTAAGCCACAATTTTTTAGTCGTGCTGGACTTGAGCCAACTGCGCTGTCTGAATTCTATCTCCAGAATGCTTTGTTGTCTTTAGTAACAATTTTTTTTGAGGGGAAGAAACTGACAGAAAACCTCTGGGATCGCTTTTTGTCTATTTTGTGTGCTATATATATATATATATATATATATATATATATATATATATATATATATATATATAACATATCTCTTGTACCTTTTCCGTTATTTGTCATGCAACACAGGTTTTATCAGCAAAACATGAGCAGTGGCGTACGTCCACAAACCAATAAATTTTACTTATAATTTAATTGGCACGATTTTAAGGCCCAGTGTGACAAACTATTTCTTCTGCCCATGGTTTATAATGTACTATAAAATAAGTATTGTAAATGAACAAACGTGCGACGTACTGGCCTTGATACGACGACATGGCAACGCTGTATAAGGACAGTACACGCAGGGAGGTGTGGGTAGAACAACTGCTGACGTCACATACTGCTCCGCCCACCTGCACATGGTACATGTACGTGCCACAGAACACACTTCTTCCAACCAGCACATGTTCCCAAGGTACGTGCAATATATTGTATTTGCCATTTTGGTTAGGTTATGTCTGGTGAGGTAAGTAAGGTGTAAGTTTGCGTAGGCAACAATGTACGTTGAGAATTGTGTAAGTTACGTGATCCTATTGTGTCCTTCGTAGCTAGTTCAATGCTCTACCCTATTCCACCCCCCCCCCCCAAACCACATATGCATGTTTTTTTTTTTTTCAGAAACTTTCGCGGGCTGACGCATAACTCACCAATATTCCATATCGCAATCGCATAAATGGTATAGTAACGCTGGAGCCGTAACGCATTAACATGGAATGACGATGTAGGTACTTGTAGAAATTAAGTACTACACTAGAACTATCAGTTCGTTGCATGAGGTTGATGTAACGAGTCAAGCGTGTTATTACACATTAAACTATGCCGACTTCTTCATAGACTACCTGTTTGGAAAAATACTAACTTGATTCGTAGATTAGTAAATGAGAAATACAACAGCACTTTCGTAGACTAGACGTAATACTTTTCAGAAATAAAAGTGTTGCTGCTAAAAAATCTTATTTGAAAGAAAAAAAAACCTCTGGGAACACTGCGTGTTGATATAGTCCTCCGCGTATGAAGTTGTAACGTACCTGTGTCGCCCATAGTGCTTCCCTTCAGGCTTGTTACAATTACAATGACAAAAACCAAACTAACCATAGCATGGGTCCAGTGTGTCGGTTTTGGAGGGATTTTTTTTGTATCCAAACGAGAGCCGACAACGTAAAAATTGTTCTGCAATTTTTTTTGAAAATTGGTTTTACTATGTAATTTCATTTTCCAGACCAATATTATTCAGATTGTAGCTCACTTACGAATTAAAAG
The DNA here is from genome assembly GCA_003012365.1 of Medauroidea extradentata. Taxonomy (NCBI): domain Eukaryota; kingdom Metazoa; phylum Arthropoda; class Insecta; order Phasmatodea; family Phasmatidae; genus Medauroidea; species Medauroidea extradentata. Next base: position 12,471 of record PNEQ01068501.1, on the reverse strand, counting down.
ACACACATGTGTGTTTCAAAAATTATAATCTTTCAACAAAAAAAAAAAAAAAAAAAAAAAAAAAAAACTCTCGGGACCCAAGTCCTTTCTGAAACGAATGGTTAGACAGATAAGTCGGGCAATGTTAGCGCTCAAGGCATAGTTTGACTGGACTCGTAGAAGACAAGACCTCGTGTACCAAGAACGTCTCCGCTGACCTTGAACAGCTTGTATTTGTCTTGTACTGCAGCACCGTTACTGCTACTTTATGTCGCAGCTACTTTCCGTCAACGTCTTGTTCGCCTCGCTGAGATCAGTAGTTCAGCTACTTGCTTTGTTAGTCCACTGGACGACAATGACGTCAGCAGTGATATCTCTGTTAGTACTGTACCGGTCCATTTATAATATAGAGGAGATGAAGTAAGTAGTGAACATGTAACTAGCACTTACACGCGGTCCTTCTAGTACAATAACGTACTATATACAGGCTGTTCACAATAAAAGGAGCACTGCTTACAATTTATGTATGTCTCCATGTTTATCTATTTTTAATACAAAAGCTTCTATGGAAATAAAAACTAGTGTAAATATTACATAACTTTACTGCTATAGCCTCAATAAATACATTACTTTCATTGTTATACGTGTGGGGAAGCGTTCACTTTTAAAGTGTAGAAGTATACCACCTATTATTATATGTGTAACAATGTGTTGTTATTGCATGTGCCAGAAGTCAAGGATTGAACTACAGACGTCACGGTGTATTTTTTTCTTATTTGCCTACAAGAAATTGAACGTAAATGCACAAAAATGCCTTTTTTTTACCCATTTTCACTATTTTTGTTCTGTCTGATGCCATGCGCTAGTAGTATAGTAAAAAGTGACGTCCACAGATAATAGTATTTAATACCTAGCCTGTAAATAAACTATGTTCTCAGAACACTTTTTACGGACACATACGGGCAACCATTGATTGTAAGGATAAAATCTTGCTGGAGACTCAATGACAGCCATTTAAACACAATAGAGGAGACCGCTACACGACATTGTCGAGCCAAGACCTAATTGAGGGGGGGGGGGGGGTTGACTATGCCAAGGGACAGTTAGATGGGCGAAGTAATGAACGTGCAGTAAGGTCTGTGATATTGGCAACTATGCAGACATATTGCGACACACTTTCACTTGACAGCGACCCTCCATTGTTCTGTCCAGTAGAGCGATACGACACACCACCCACACTGTCAGTATGCTGGCTCCACTGTCATTACAAGCCACGTGTCTTAGTACACGTGTCCACAACAATACTTCACTTCTGGCAACACGTGACTGCACACTTACAGCCTCACACTAGCCATCGTAACATGTCCACGTCAATCGTTTGCCGAGTATTTGAAACATTCCAAACAAGAAGAATAAAATAATAGCCCTAGCAGAAGTAAATACAGCGATGTGTTATCAGACAGTATTGTGTACTGTTGAGCATCACAACTACAACGGCAGATAAACAACACCATTCTAGCGTCCTGGGAACATGGCAGCGTGTGTGTGTATGTACATCGCCCAGTGTGAAATGTACCTCGTTTGTTAACAAAACAGCAGTATAACTACCGAGTTAACAATGGACATTAGTGATATTTTCTCGTCTAATGATGCAAGGAATTTGTCCTGTGTGTGACTGTAATTTGTCACGATTACTTATTTTTCCTAACAAGTAGACAGTATTAAATTAGGATAGTTTACATATATATTTATATTCCAATAGTAATGCGACAATTAACAACTGCGTTTCGCTTCACACATAATATCAACGAACTGGCATTGTTGCTATATACTTCCCTGATAACATCAGGTCAAAGGCGAACTGCAAAGTTGAACTGAAGCCTCCGATTATCACGCTTGCAAATTCAGAGGACTTTACGTAAAATTAAATACTTTCTAATAATGAAGAATGTTATAGCAAACATTGAATGGAATTTTAAAGGATTGAAGCTACATTAAAATTCTCTTCAATTTTTATGCTAATGTGCAATACGTAAAAGCACTAAAATCTAAATTTCATAATTTGTATATAAAAAAACCCAGCATAAATCGAGTTTGAAAATAATTTCTGCGGCAGAACTCTATGTGTTTCGCTTTCCTGATTCCGAAGTGAAGCTGTAATAAGGGTGGCTCTACATTCCGCATGGCGCCAAATACACAACTAGGCCTACTTGTAATCTTCCCATCGAACCGTTTTGGTTATGGAACTTTATTGGTGGGAAGCGTGTCATGATATATACTATGTTTCCATGTCGATTTCAAAACACTTGCTGTTTAGAAAGTTGCCACGTAAACGGGATTAAAATCTATATTTTAATCACATCCAACGGATATCGTACTCAGACGGGATTCAATACTCGATTCGTTTTGCAAACGACATGGAAAAGTAGTAAATGTTTACTGCACTGTAGCACATCGCATACATCCGAGTAGAAGCCTATATTTTTCAGTTTTTGGTAGTTAGGCATTTTTTGTTATGTTGGAGGACTTGTGTAATATCTTGACCGCCACATTCGCAACTTTAACTGCAGTGTATTATCTTCCTTGCAATGGCACAAGAGTGTGTGAAGTAATAAGTATTTCGCAACACACCGCAGAACAATTGACGTGTGCAAGAAGCGGCAATTTTGGCTAACATGCAATCTTCTTTGGTTCGAAAAAAAAGTAGCTTGAAACTTGCTTGGTATGCATAGCTGTCTGTGACGTCACACTAGGATCTACTTTCACTATCGCATATATAGGCTCTTATCAATAGTTATGCGCGTTGGCATCGCATAAGCGATAAGAGCTACAGTGACGCGCACGCTTGGTGCGACATCGCTCTTATTGGCAAGGCGGTAAACTGGCAGTACTTCACTTATAACGTTGGAACTATGGAACTCTCTTATTGGTGGCAAGGAAGTTTGTGCCAAGTTCATTGCAGGCCCCTTCATTAGCTTCTCATAAATCCGAGCGGTATAGATTTTGTGACACAGCTGTGCGAAAAGGCCGTTTTGGCAATGTTGGAAAGCTAGAAAATAGTTACAAAAATTCTTTACAATCTCTCTATTATTTTTTTTTTTCGTAAGAGAAATACATTATGAAACCATAAAAGTTTTAATTCGATTAAATATATTCCTATATCCCTTATCACTGCAGCGCAAGCAGACGGGCAACGATAAGCAAGACGTCAACATGTAGTGTATGTTCAAGGTCGTCCTGCGGGTGTCACGACAAGAAACACGGGAGAAGAGAAACTGAACTTTCGACAAGTGGTTCTGGTACAGGATGTCACCACCTCGTGGATGAGGCGAGAACTAGTGTTCAGCTTTCTTACCACACATACATGTGTGTGTGTGAGAGTGGATGGAAACTGTGAGGTGCGGTAAAACTGAGACATTTGTACAATCTCACTGGAGGCAGAGGTGAGGGTTGTCCAAGCAGAGGTCACCCACTCTGCAGGAACACTCGTAGGGAACCACAGACAATACTTTGATACACTATGAGTTGTTTGGACACTAGTACCAGTCACAATACACGACCTGCACATACTGTGCTATAGAAACATGTGTGTACACCACATAACAGAGCGTGGTGGAACAGTGGTACAACACTCAAGATGCTAATTTTTAAGTTCGTTACAATACTGACTTACTTAGGTTGCTTTGCTCGCATCGCACAGTGGCAGGCAACTAGAAATTATCTGAAAGTTAGTAAAAGATAACTAGACTTTCAAAAGTGCCCATTTAATCCCAAACCACCTATACTTCCTTACCGAGACATTGGAAACTGGGCAATATTCGACTCTGCTTGACACATAACAGTAACCATTAATACATAACACTGGTTCACAATCAAAACATGCAGCATTCTACAGTACAGTACATTGAAAATTGAATTCTTATTTATAATGTTAAGCGAATTAAATCTTTAACTGCGATTGTGACATATTGTAATGGTTACGATAAGTTAAAATAAATCCCAATATAAATTATTTAAAACATTTACAATATAGAAACAGAGTTATTTACACTGAAATGTCATAATTTAGTTTTGTTGTATTTTTGTGCGTATTTTAGAGGTTAATCCAATATGACGGATATTACGTAAACTCTCTGCACTGATTGGTTGCTGTACTACGCACCCGCACAAGAAATACCCTTTACCATACTAGGCTCACTTCGTGACAGCAGGAGTGACTGTCACATTCAAAATATTTTATTTTGAGGCTAATTCAGTAAGAAAAAATATCTCTAATCGCGTATTATTAACATTACATTAAAAATAGCAATTTAAAATAGATTTTTTATCAGAAGAACGAAGTACAAGTCACCCAAGGCACGCTAACTTACAGCCGAAGCTGAACAACTGGCAGGCAGTCATGTCCTGCCACTGTGGAAGGCGACAACACCTATGAATGAGGCTAGATTCAAGCCGCACCTCTGCACAAACAGGTTCGCCAACATGCCAGATGTACGCGGTACCTACACTCCTACATCAAAGAGTGTAAGCAAGGTTGGGTCATATATTTTCTTCCAATAAATATCTGATGGTATGAAAGTAATTTTAATTGCCTAACAATTACATGTAAACATGTGCAGTAGATTAACATTTAGAGCAGGAAATGTCACAAATATAGATATTGAGATATGTCCTCAGGAATGCTTGTAGAGAGTACAGTGTAAATTAGAGATGGCAGTGCAACATCCCCAGTGGCTCAATAAGAGAGCAACTGCGACCTGAGACCAGCTAACCTGGAATAACCTTGTTGCGTGCACACTGTGGATCAATGTGCGCGGTACAAGGCCGCTCTGATCCACAGATAACTACACACACTGCATTGCCAGTGCCCCGCTACAGCACTCCAGGCGGATGGGCGCCAAACTAGGTCGCGGACAGCAACATACGACGTCCATGATATAGCAGTGCCTCTAGTACACCCATGATTCAGTGATCATGTTTGTCTATTCGAATGGCGATACAGAAAATCCAGGGTGAGCTCATTTTCACGTACGGTTCGTCCGAAAAAAAAAAATCATAATAGTGGATGTATTTTTGTATTGTGGATGACGAGGCTATAGAAGACATGGACACTCGCGCTTCTACCAAAGCTGCGATATTACCTGGTTTACGATTTCTACACTCGTTTACTTCTTAAACCAAGAACATGGTTATAGGTAGGGACAGGAAAATGTCGTGAATTCGATGGCCTACAGACTAGAATCTATTGTTATATTCATACTCAAGCCCCGACCACTAGCTGCTCATCAGACAAACGAATAGCCGGGCCTTGCGTATGCATAGTACAATGGAGTCTAGCCTGCAGGGTATTGTATTAGCGTGCTTATAGGCGCACTTATTGTATGTTCCGTACAATTTGGGATAAATTTGACAACTAATGGACAATAATTTGTAATATTTTGTGATTTGTGGTACTACACAAGACAAACGTTGCAGTACAAATGTTGGAATGAACATCTCATGTTCATTTTAGACCTAAAAATGTTTTGCATTGTGCAACAAATCACAAGAAACTGGAAATTATGCCCATAAGTAGCTGTCAAATTTATCCAAACTTGTATGAAACAAGAGTATAATCAAAGATTTTCACGTTTGTGTAGGGTGCAAATATACACCTTGATTGTTACACAGCTTTGTTTGTGTTAGAAAATGGCACGAAATTATACATTAACTGAAATTAATAATTCAAATAGACTTGCAAAGTGATTACTTTACCTCGAACCACCTACATGACAAATAATTTGGTCACTAAAGTACCTATTAAAACATCATAGCATACTTATTCGGTAAACTAGGAAGATACGTGCGTACCGTGACTAGTATAACCCAACTGCTAAGTCATTTCCACACATTCGCGTCACATGTGTATTCATTATCTTAGAGAGACAATGAGAGGTAGTGTTAGCGGGGGAGGGGGTGTAAGTCCGGTCATAAAGTGTTCACGCTGGGTCAAGGTCGTCAGGGTGTTGTCTACACGAGTGAACTTACAACCACGAACACAACTGCCCGTGCCATGATGACGTGGTAACAAGTGAGTCCAGAGTCTCCACTATGATTCATATTGTAGTGTTTGCAAGGTCAGTAGAGAGTTACCATTACCAACCACCTTAACAACAAACCAAACATGTTCCAACATTCAACCATAACGGGACGTACACAGTATGTTGATTAGTGACATGACTAAATTAACATGTCACAAACATAACACTTGGCAGGAACGAGGTGGTATCAAGAGTGCTAACACGTGCCTACAGTATGTACCGTACAATATAAGATTGCCTGAGTTTGACTCTCTATAGAGGAACATGCCCGCAGAGACTGTGTGTTTGCAGGAAGTCGAAAGGTTTGAAGAGTCAACATAATGTAGTTGTTGGACATGTTTCTCATCAGGGTCCACTCTACAGTTAGAGACTAACATCACTGGACGTGCAATATGCAGCCAGGTGAGAGGCTATATTAGCGCATCAAGCAGCTAGGGCAGTAATACCATACATAAACCTTAACAGTTCTGCACACGTGTCTCGTTCATACCTCCCCCCCCCCCGGCCCGTATCTCTACCGACCCCTGGAGCTCGTGTGTTGTGTTCAAGAGGAAGGGGGGGAAAGTAATTGTGTGTGTGTGTGTATGAAATACTGTTCGTTTTGTTGTCATTACTTGGCAGGGTATGTTTTCCTCTTACAAAAAAAAATAAACCAGTTTTTTTTCATACTTAGGCCTTCCAGTTTTTTCATACTTACCAGTTTTTCCAAAACGGCATTTCACGTCAAATTGTACACATTTTTCGTTCTTACAAGCCGCAAAAAAAAATCTTCATTAATAGAAAACCTTCACATTTCAACTACATGTTTTGCGATACTGCTTCACACATTTAAAAAATTACAAAATATTTGCATCTAAAATAAATACAGAAATTTTGAAACTTTCAACAATTTTTTAAAATACAAGTATTGTTTGGATTTAGAAGAATTGTCTGTGTTTTCGTATATGTCAAGCAGTGGTGCATGGCATGTTTCAAAGTGAATTATTTTCATTTAATTAAATTCATTGTTTTTTTTTTGGCTTATAAGGACGAAAAATATGCAAATTTTGACTGCGAAGATTCACTGTGGGAAAACTGGTTGAGTTTTTTTTGTGATACGAAACTATTTACCCAATCAACGTTTATAAAACACTATATCATCCCGATTTAAAATTAATATTTTACTCACTTGAACGCCTTACAGACATCTACCCCTAGGATGGTTTGACGCAAGGCAGTTTCACATGATCAAAATATTTACTGAATTCAGTTTCTTGAATACATTTTGGCCTACACATCACTGTACAAAGAGCCAATAAACATTGTTAAGACTACTTAAAAAATTGTAGCACACAATGTTTAACCGCATAATAAATCATTTAGGAATTAAAAATTATTTTGAGAATCAGAACGGCACGAAAATATTTAGTTAAACCAACAAAAACCATATTTTGTAGACTTTTTCAAATAAATAACGCGCGAATGAAATTTTAATATGACTTAATTGGCATAGAGAACTGAATTAATATATTATTTGAATGAATACTGTCAGAAACACTTGTCTGTTAATGGTAAAGAATGTTGCGCTGTGTTCAGTTTTATCAGGTTCGGAAAGTACCAGAGAAATGTACGGCGTTAGTAGGGAGACTTGATGTGTTCTGATCCACGCGTGTTAACTACATACACTATACGTGGCAGCGAGGTAGTCTACCTTGCAGGCTGCCAACTTTCCTTACACTAACTGCACGTTACATCGCATCGCTGCTCTCTGACGCCACTGACCGGCTAACTATCCTCCCCCTCCCCTCCTTTCACTACGTTACAAGCTGTCTGCCTTACAATTCACACAGAGGTCAATGATATTTCACAAAAAAAAAATTATTGTACGTCAAGTGCAAAGTTTTCTATGTACTCCGTAAATCAAGGATCAATGTAAGATAATTTCTCATGCGAATTTTTACCTAAATTTTAGTGTATGTTAACATTCCAACAAGTTGACAATATTTTTTTAACTGTTTAACTTCACATTGTTCTCCAGAAACAAGTAGATTGTACACATCAGTGTGAAACGCCTTCTTAATATACAGTTTGTGCTCGTTATACTGGGACTCTGTTATACCGCGGATCATTTCGCCCCTAGCATGTCCACCCAGCACATCGCGACTTGGAATTATGCCAAACCAGATGTCATGTATTGTTTATAATCAGGCTGTATTACACGATATGCTTCACGTCAATATGTGGATTGTGACGTTAGCACAAGTATCGTCGGCTAAAAAAGAGGGGGTAAAGAAGGCGTCGCACTCATTTATACGAATTTTTATTTGTTTTTTCGTGTTGTTTATAGCAAAATGTAACTTTTCGTTAGATGATGGACGGCAGAAATGTCGGGGATCGGTACACACAGTATTTTTCGAGAGTCTTTCTTTACCGTCCACTCTCTACCATATATCGTAATATACCTTAATATCGTGATAAACTACTTCTCGGGCTTCGTACAACTAGGAAGGATCTGCTCTCACAGTTCACTATGTCACCAGCAGATAGCAGGCGGGTGTAGTTTCAGCAATAAGGCACCAATGTATCACATATAAGATATTTATTAAGCTGTTCAACATATCTCTGGCACTGAAGTTCCAAGTCTTAGGGCCGTATCTATAGACCTCTTTCGAAAGACAACCAACTGCTCACCAATGCTTTATTTATGCGGATAGCAGTTGGTTATCATTCGAAAGAGGTTTATAATATCGGCCCTTAGTATCACGAAGTAGGAGAGGTTTAACTGAATGTGTAAATATAGTATCACGAGGCCCGTTCAGCTCGGGGACCGGAACAACTGAAGTCGTGTATCCTCTGTCGCACACGCTGGAGTCACCTATCAATAACTACAATTTAGTTTTATGTTAACATCATTTACAGTCGTCAAATCATGAAGGAATAGAGCGAAGTCTTTTCCCTCCAAAGACATCCACTGCTAACGACACCTGAAACCAGTGATCAGTTTTCCCGTCGTTGCAGTCAGCTACAGAGGGGAAAACTGCATACGAACATGATGGCATTATAATAATCGACAGTATGGGCGGGATTACAATCAATAACTTAGGTTTGACTAATGCGATACGAAAGTGCGTAGTTCAATGTGACAGCTTGCAATAGAATTTAGCAGGTCGTATGCGTGGATAGGGGTTTCGTTAAGCGTTCAACGAAATAGTACTATTTTATATATTCAGTCAAACTTCTGGGGAAGCAGCCATTCAAGGTGAAGCACAGTCCACCTATGGAAGCAGAAAACAGCACCTACGGTAAAAACTACTAACAAAGTTACATCTAATCAGTTTTTCATTTATTTTCATTTATCACTGTCTGAATGAAAATACTGAAGAAGCCATTTTCAAAAAGCATAATTTGTCGCCAAATATGTATTATCGCTTATTTCCGTCGGCTGGAATTGTGACTTGAATGTATTGTGAACAGATTTTACTGAATATGTTCCGTGTGCGCGACAAATGCTCACTGCATAATTCTTAAACTGGACGTTCTATTGTGAACCTACCTTCAGTCCCGTACATCAACAATAAACAGTCGTGACAAGTGTAGACGAGGCTGGTATATGTCAGGGGACAGACAGTATATAGACGACAGGCAGACTCGCCAAACTGCGGCCTGGAGGCGCGGAGGTAATGAGCGCATTGAGTGCAATGACGACAGCTTTCTCATGATCGTGGGAAGTTGGAGTAGTTTCCCCAGACCTGAGGCTGCCATTATAACAGCGGAGTGGCACTTTCTCGCCTCGTCTCACACCATCACCCAGGGCCTATGTCGTGTACCCTAGTACAACGTCAACAACCACCTTCTAGATGAGGGAAAGTCTACACTAGACGTAACACCACCTTATATACTCTCTGTACAGATTCAACTGGAATACACTTGCTACAACACGAAGATACGAGGAGACTAGTAGTAACATGTAACAGTAGACCTTACAGCCTGCGGTCCTTGTAGTCCAATTGTACGCTGTGTCAGAAGACTCTGTATTGGACTACAGACGCCAGAATACATTTCTCCTTTGCCTCTAGGAAACTGAGCGGCAATGTCATTAAAATGCCATTTTCTCTATTTTTCTCTCTTAACGACTTACAGTAGTAATAAAAATAAAACGTGGCTTCTACAGATAATACTTTCTTACATATCCCGAAAAGAAACAATGATCAAAGAACATGTATATACAGACATATGGGTGACATAGGCGCTAACATTGATTTCACAGTAAACATCTTACTACAAACTGCTGTCAACTGTGTTGTATATAGCGTGTCTCGTGTATTATCACATACGCTACACTGATCAACTAACTACTAATATAGGGGGATCACGGTTAAGTCAACGTATTTAAGGAGGCCTCCAACACGCACTTTAACGTAATGAGGGGAAACACTGTTTTTACGAAACTAACAAGCGCCGTTCGTATCAATATACGAATACACACTTCAGATACGCACGGTTAGTCATTTAAGACGACTTGTTCTTTAAAACCAGTTTCGAAGCCATCCAACAAATCTAAAAACTACCTTCAGACTGCCGAATGTAGCTGAAAATAGAAATTTAAGCTTGACTGTTGCCTACTTTACAGAATAAAAAGAACAGGTGTCTTTGCCAAATGTCCAATAGAAAACAACTACATACAAGCAATCACTGTGTGTTAATTTAGTGCTGCGAGTAATAAGAAAGGTATCGAACGTGCGTGTAAGATTCTTGCAGCGAGAGAGAATGTTAAGAGGAACATTGTGGACACACGACATTCTCCATAATATCCGCAATGACTTAGGAAATATAAATACTATCCTAATATTCACATGTCATGTGAAATGCGGCTAGAGTGAAATAAACCTGTCCACATTCTCTAGGGAGCAACTAAAAACTAATGGAGGGGGGGGGGGCTCACCAAGAAACCTCAACTGTCTAACCACCAACACGATACTTTTAGGAATATAGACTGAAAGACTTCAAACGGTGACGATGTTTACTGGAATAGTGAGAAAACAATAGTGCAGTGCAGTACTATAAGAAATGTAGGTTGAAGATTTCTGCCCTCACAAAGTTATGTTCTAGTTGCGCCACTGCACCTCTGTTACATCCGTCAACATATTCTTCGCGGATGTAACAGCTGCGACATAACAACAAATTATGGTCGCGTGACGAAGGTTGTGGCCTCTGTTTTCTCTCTTCCTATTGGCTGGTCCCAACAGCGCGCGCCTAGTCGCGAAGCAGCGCTGGATTTTTTTTCTGTAAAAAACCTCAGAATTAGAGCTTGCTGTTTTTTAATGTTTTAAACGAATGTAAACTAATTGTCACAGATAATAAGGAAAAGAGGGGAAAGGATGCGCAGCCAATATGGAGATAGGGAGGGGGACAGCTGAGTCCGCAGCCACATGAAAGCGTGAAATGAAGGCGGCGAGATAGAACTGACTGGCTCGGTGCAGGCAGAATGGCGTGACGAGCTGACGTCACTTGTACGTCACACTACTAGCCTGGCAGTGACGTCACAATACTAGCCAGGCAGGGCAGGCAACTGCACGCCGCTCAGGTCAGGTCAAGTCAACTTGTGCTAAGATGTGTACCGGTCAGCTGGGGTCGCCGAACTTGCTGCCTCACCACACACTCGTGAAGTACAGTACATGGACCAACACACTTACTGTAGAGGTGTTTATACAAACACGACTATACCTGTGTGACGGAAGTTATACGGGCGACATTGAGGCACGCGTCAAATACCACGAGCCAAGCACTGGTCTAGCGTGCAAGACGCCGATTCATTTTAACTGTATAATTTGATTGGTGGAAAGTCTCTTAAAGTTTAGTGAACGTTTCTGAGTTCCACACACACAGTTAGTACTTTTTGAATCAAGACAGCCTGAAAAAGCAGTTTTTTTTGCAACGTTAGAAGACTCGAGTTTTTTTTTAATCTGCGCGGTAACTTACGTCCTTGTCCGAAATGTGTTTTCTTTTCATACGTTGGCAATATGGGCATAAAAGGAAGCGTGTTTACGAACACACCGCCATGTATTTTAAGCGTGTGATAGGAGGCGCGCTTAGTCAACTCGCGAATGTTCACAACAGCGACAAAGCTTAACTAAAATTTACAATTTACATTAAGTTGCAACTACACGTCGATCATAACTAACCATATTCTAGATTATATTTGAGTTTACACAATATAACAATTATCTGTTTGTGATGAATGATTTCAGACGAGGTTCACAACTATAACGATGTCAACTAATTATTTTTTCTTGCAGTTGGTATTAATGATGAAACAAATTGACTGACATTCGCCATCACACACCACGTCGTTCGAGAAAACAAGAATGAGACTATAATAAATGTAATAAAGAAACGAGCCAAGCTTGTCTACTCAATATATAACGCAAATAAA
>PNEQ01068500.1:6021-26610 GCA_003012365.1 Medauroidea extradentata | reverse complement strand
AGTTTGTTTCACTGCCTTCTATGCACATCTGCAGCAGTTTGTTTCACTCCCTCCTGTGCACATCTGCAGCAGTTTGTTTACTGCCTCCTGTGCACATCTGCAGCTGTGCTTCATGGTCAGTGATTGGATGTTTCTATATCTTACGTGTCTTGAAGTATTACTGTGGTACCGCAGTAACCTTGTTATGTTCGATACAGTCAAAGTACACGCTGCCAATAACCGTGAAGCACAGCTTCATATGGTCACGTGTCACTGCAACAAGTAGGGCTGTAATATTATTCGCCAAAATATGCGGTCCCTATTTGTAATGCAGTACATATTTTTATTGCTGAACAAAATAAGGCTACTTGTTCTTACATTGTTGAAAAAAGTGTAGGTCAATTATTTGGTCAATACAACAAAATGAGGGGCTTAGAATGATAGTGGTGTAAGTCACGTAAAGTGATTTTGACAAAATCGGTTAATTGCTTACATTTACATATAAAATACATCGCCGTTTTTAGTACTTGAATTTTATTTCGAAAATTGAATAAAAAGGTATAATAATTATAACAGAACTTTCTTTTAAAACATATGAATGAATAAAGCACCTCTTAATAAAATAGACTTACATCGTCATCATTCTAAGCCCTTCAAATATTGCACGATATTTGGTATAAGTACACATTTGTTCAGCTTTGCGTAGATTTTTGTGGTAAAGCAGAGACATCCCGAAGAATTAAACTTGCGGTCTAGCGCTTAGAGAATCGCATATTAGCGTCTTGATGGGAGCCGTCACACCCTAATATATGGCTTGGCTCATAGTACGTAAGACATTTTTACGCAAGTGTAAGTCTTGTCGGGATTGCTTGCACTTTACTGAAACAACAAGTAAAACACAAATACAGCTGTAGTGCTAGTTGCCACAGAAATGGCAAACTAACTCTCGATGTGCGATTTCAAACTACGGCGTGTGTAAAGGTTTTGTTGACTCAGCAAAATGTCAATATTGTGTACTTTCAATCAAATAAGTAGATTTGCGTCAACCAAATATTTTACTGGCTAGAGAAAGTACTTTGTGAAATAAGCTATTTGTGGAGTAAAACTGTTTTGTGGTGACCAAGAAAGTGAGGTGTGAAGCGTTGGGTGTTTTTAATCTGGTAAAAAAACATTTTGATAGCTCGAGTAAATATTTATTTCGACCTGTTCGAAAAATATATGAGGTAAACGTTTATTACAGTTTAAATTGTCAAAACTATTCTTCTCTGGAAAACATCACGCAGATGAATCGGCAGAGACTGGGGACAAATACCGGATATTTTTTAATGAGGGGTCCCACAAGTCAGGTTTGAATCAATACATATATATTTTTTGCTTATTTTGTTTGTTCAGAAACAAGTATGTACAGGGCCACGATTTTGTTGCGAAAATATCTTTGCCCCAGTTAGTTTCAGTGTCTCACAGCACATCAGCGGCTGTGCTTCATGGTTATTGGCAGGGTCAGACACGTTTCTCGTTTGACTACACCAATCAGAATAATATTATTGTACCTCCTTACGCCTCTAGTTTGCCAAGGCCAGTGAGAGAGATTAAAACTATCCAATCACAGACGATGTAGCACAGCAGATATGCACATGACCAGAGGCACGATTATTTAGTGTATTGATAGGTCAGGTTGAACGTCAATAACGTATACTTCACTCCTCCTTCTGTGATTAGACCAGAGTGGTTTTAACACACATTTGACGACTGCGAGCCAGTTATAAATAAGGAAACAAGTCGTGGAGATATCACGTGCTACACGTTTGTACTGTTAGAAGCCAGTGGATATCCAGCTTCAGCCGGTACACGTGAGTGAGAGATTTTGGTCAGCGCTTAATATCGAGGTCTTCAGCACGGGTGAGGGGTGACATGAGGTGAGTATGGAGCAACGCCGGAATGAAGGGCGGGGAAAAGGAGAGATCACCGAGAAAACCCGCTAACCAACAGCATGGTCCGGCACGACTCCCATATGCGAAAATCCAGGACCGACTTCGCCGGGGATCCAACCCGGGTCGTCTAGGTGGGAGGCGAATGGTCTGACCACTCGGCCACCGCGGCCCCTAGCTGGTACACGTATAGAACTGAGAAGTCTAGGCTGTTGCCAGGTGAATATGTAAATGTAAATTATAATTATAAATACTGTACAACGTTATATGCTGTTCAAGGTTATTAACAATACAAACATACAAAACCCGTAAAAGTCTAAATATTGGTAGATATTGTATTTTTTTTACACTCATCTACATTTCATTCCAAAGTAAAACTTTTCTGCACCACCTCCAACCCAACACCCGGGGTAGTCTGTCCCCCCTTCCCCCTCCCCCGCCCCAGGGTGTTAGCTTCTATGGGAATTCATTCCCGAGGGGGTAAAATAAGGGCCGAAAATGTGTGTGGACAGTTCGAAATTTTTTAAGTGAGGAACGACGAATTTGGTATTTACACTTCTGAAGAACTCCGAAAGTACCTAATAAATATATGTTTTGACCGATTTAAGGATTTATCAGACGGGAAATGTCACAAGTCGACCCGAAAATATAAGTATGACCCACGCATAGACTAAATAGAGACGTTAAATGACGTGGCAGCTCGTTTTTAGATACTATGGCATATCGCGAAAAATTTTTGCGGCAAAAGACCCTTGAAAATACTGTAGTTTCTCGCAACTTGTATGATTGGGCGATACACGTGTGACACTACGTAGCTGTCTGCAGGCCTATAACAGATAGTAAATATTAAAATAGCGGGGTTCTTATTGGCTCAGTCAAATATGGTAACATCTCCAAGTCACGGCCGTAGAAGAACAGGTCTGGACACTCGCCTGGAAACTCGACCCCCTTGTTGTTTGGCTGCAATTCGCCAAGTTACCGACAATATTGTGTTTTATTGGCCCTGTAGTTAGGGCGGTCGAACTCAAACTCCGCCCACTTCCTTTCCGCTAAGATAAACAATTTATTGAAACGTATTTTTTATCAATTTATGAAATACTTCCTTCGTTCACAAATTTAAGAAAAGGCTCCAGCAATCTTTATTTACTTTATAAATTTAACAATGGAAAAAAGTGGGCGGAGTTTGAGTCTGACCGCCCGGAAAACAGCGCCAGAAAGTAAGACATTCTCGGTAGCTTGACGAACTACAGCCAAACAACAAGGGGGTCAAGCAAAATACATTGTTAGATAGGCGAGTGTCCAGACCTGTTCTTCTACGACCGTGCTCCAAGTACAGGAAAAAAACCAGTGAGCTTTGTTTAGCTGAACGAACGTTGAAGCCCAGCAAGCAGTCAAGTTGTTCCGCGGTAAAACGTCATATCTACTCATTTGATACGTGCGGACATTGCTTCTTATCGCCTGCCCGAGGCTGCTGATACCAGCCCCATGTATGTTTGATTCCTGCCATGGCCGTCTCTAGTAGAAGGCCGCGGCCTTGGATCTGGCAACACTGCCAGGGAGGGTAATTTTAACACTTCTTTAAGCTCTCCAAAGACAGTGACGCTACCTGATTCGTTATTGTGCCATACATACCGGCGAAGCAGGGGAAGCCATTGGCGTTAGCGAGACAGAGGAAGTGTTGAAATGACCGCTCCTGGCAAGGTTGTCAGATCTAAGGACGCGGCCTTCTGGTAAAGACGGCTATGCTCCTGGGTGTCACTGCGAATGAGTGCGAGACCTAGGCTGACGGCCAATCTCTGCTGGTGACCACCACAATATTGCACACTCTATCTTGCAATTATTTTTTGTTGATAGTAGGTAGGTGTTTAAGTGTGACATTCCTCAGAATTTTTGTAGCCAGGAAATATATATTCGTAATTTCCCCCCTTGCAAGACTGTTCTCAGGAGGAAGATCCAACGGGCCCGAGTACCCCCCCCCCTTCTCGAAATAATTGATGTTGCACTTGATCGAGTAGTGAAATGGGCTGTTGACCCTCACTTACGAAATTTTTTCAATCCTGATTTTCACGAGGGAAAATTCTCAGATTTCCGGCATTATTGGAGGAGGAGAAGGGGGATATGTGTTACTTTATAACATCCCAAATTCGGGATCACCAGATGATGTATTAGAACGGTGTGGGTTACTGTAATTCAGTGTTACGTAAAGAACTCCTAAACTTAAATGTTATAAAATTGTCCTGTCAAAGGTTAAGGCTAGACAGACGGTATCGCTACCTATCCCCTCGTGAACCCCTGCTGCCTTGTGTGTACAGTAGCTGTGATAAGACGTCCACCTTGCCCGCGGCTCTGACCTCGACAATAGTGCACAGCACAGCACGACTTGTTCCTTCCACTTCCTTCCGCTCCGCTCAGCTCATGCGCACCAGTTAGTTCTTGCAGTCAGTCAGCTACCCGCGCGGCTTCCCACGTGCTGGTCGTAACCAATCCTGCTGCATGCACGAGTGCTACGTATCACTCACTAGTTGTCTGCTCCGCGGCAGACAGGTTCCTCATTATTAGAGGTACGTACATTTCGCAGATACATTCCACGTCAGGTTGAACGTATACTACATTGTCATGTCTGTGACTTGCTGGCGGCTGTTCCGAAACGCGTTTGACTACTGCAAGCCAGTAGTAAATAAGGAAATGATGCGAAGTGTTATCGCTTGCTACCTGCTTGTATGGTTATAAGCTAATATATAATGGATTGTGGCCAGTGAGTGTATAGGACTGACAAGTCTAGGCTGCTGCCAGACGAATACCCGAAATCGACGTACCTCTACTAATAAATTATATTTCACAGTATGTGTTGCTTCTTAAGAGAGCGAGGTACATAATTAAACGCTAAAAGGATTAATCTATAACTGTAGGTTTCTTGAAGCCAATTTACGAAAGTTAAACAGCAATCCTGGACAATAGTTTTAGCCAACGTTTTAAACAAAATTGTTTCCAGTGTTGCGAAGTTCTGAGGCAAAATCTGTGACTCCGGAACCTCGTGCATTAAATTGCGGCAAGAGATCACACGTAACTAATTAGTAATTCCGGATAAATATTTACTCATAAAGTAGGTAAATACGATTATCTAGTACCGTCATTGAGTAGTTTATCCATGTTGGCTTCGAGAAAAGCGTAGGAATCAATTGATGTTTACAGAGTTTATTTATGTACCACGCACTCTTAAATGTGGAATGAGAAGAAGGCTGCGGTAACGCAGTGGCCAAGGTAACTCGGGGAAGATGCCCGTCATACAGGTTTTTTACGCTACGCTGATTATTTTTTAAACTGGTTTTAAAAACACTTATAGCTAGGGACCCCTGTTTTTCGCGAAAGAAATTTGCCTCACTTTGTTTCGGTGCCTTACGTGCACACCTGCAGTTCTGTTTCGTGGTCAGTGATTGGATATTTTAACTGTCACGAGTCTTGGTATTCTACCGGCAAACACAGACGTTTGTTGATGCAGGAACGTTACAGTAATTGCATCTGTCAAATGAGATACGACTCTTCACAAAGACACGCTGCCAATAACCATGAAGCAGTAATGAAGGTTTGTACGTAAGACACTGAAACAAAGTGCGGCTAAATTCTTTTCGCGAAAAGTAAAAGTCCCTACGTGTAGTTCACTGCTGACTAACACAAATGTCTAAAAGAAAATTGTACCATATCGTAATACGTTTTACACATTAAATTCCATCATCATGGCTTTAAAATTCCTTAGATGTCGCATCTTCGCCAGATTTACCTTACGGTACTCGCCTCCCACCAAGGCGATCCGGGTTCGATTCCCGGCGGGGTCGGTCCCCGTATTTATCGCACGTGGGGATCGTGCAGGACGGTGCTGCTGGTCGACGGGTTTTCTCGGGGATCTCCCGTATCCCCCTCCCCCTTCATTCCGGCACTTCTCCATACTCACGCCATGTTACCCCTCAGCAGAGTCAAAGACCTAGGTGTTAAGGACGTTGGTCCCGTAAAAATTAAAAATTTTATATTTGTGCCAAACACTGTTCAACTTTTACACATCATATAACATGTCACCAGTCACTGTGACTAAAAGTCACAGAGTTTAGTGACAAGTATTTTCTGTTAACTGTCACTATTTTCACTGTGAATTGGATGTCACAGTTATCCCCAGCCTTATTTGCGTGCGCAAAATTTGCTTTGCCCAAATGAAGTCGGCGCCTCTGTCTGCAGACATGCATATAACGGATTTAATAAAATTGGCGCAAAAATATTTTCGCGAAAAATCTGACGTCCCTACAAATGAATGATTCCATATGTATATGAGGCCGTTATTTTTATTTGTAGGCTATACTTTTAGAGTCAGTAATATGGAGGCAGCTCGTATACTTCGTTAGTTCTATATTCCAGGCGAGCACGTCACTGCTGCAAGTACGGGTATGTAATATAATATAGGTTCGTTGCAACAAATAGAACTTTTATTACTTTGTGAAGGAAACGGTTAACTACAAAGAATGCGTTCCATGTGAAGTCGTTCGGGATATAGTGAGCAGTAAAATTTTAACCTTAGAAAAATATCACCAGCTGTTTGCTAGCTGTTACTGCATATAATTCAACATTAACTATACATCATTTTCTGCTTGTATGGTTGGTAGCAATGTTACGCAATATACTTCCGTGTATTTGCCTTTTTAAATTCAACAATACTGAAAGAAAATAAACTGCAATCGACATAACTGTATTTCAGATTATTAATAAATGTTTTTTATCAAACCGTATAGGTTCCTACTACCTGCACAATTTATCTTACACTCTTAATCTGAATTTGTGAATGTTCACTGATTCACGCTGATTTATGGAGCAGTTTCAACAGTTTGAATAAGTGAAAATAGTCACTGTTTAATTAGTGAATATTCACTCATTTCCTTTAAGACTGCCAACATCTCACAAGTGAATCTGTGAATATTCACAGTTTTTCCATTTATTTTCAAAGAACAGTTTTCACTTACTGAATCAGTGAAAATTGACTGGAAAATCTGTGGACATTTACTAATTAACTCGTGGAATGTTGGAACTCTTGATAGGAATCAGTGAATAGTAACGGATTAAACAGTGATTTGTCTCTCATTCAATTAGTTGAAACTGCTCCACCCATTGGCGTGAATCAGTGAACGTTCACTAATTCAGACTTAAGAGTGTACACGCACAAACATCAAGTGACATGTCCAGATAGGTTACATATCTCCCGTAGTTAGCCGTTACGCGCGGAAATATAAAAATTGGCTGAAAATAGAACTTTAGCAGGGTTTTTTTAGTGCTGACTTTATCCCGAACCGCCTATACTATTCACACAAAACTAATACAATAACGTAAAACGCAGTCGTGTTCGGACAGGACTTTACTGACCGGGTTATATATATATATGTATATAATATATATATATATATATATAATATATATATATATAATATATATATATATATATATATATATATATATATATATATATATATATATATATATATATATATATAATATATATATATATATATAATATATATATATATTTACGGTGTATTTAAGTGAAAAAATAACACAAATTCGACGGGAAAAGGAGGAGGGGTGTTGTACAGCTTTGCCGGGCCTCGAGCTAATAATTACACTCATACAGTCGGCGAGTAGATGTCAAAAAGGCCCACAAAATCATACTTTGTCGTCGTCCTTGAGATTTTTGCCTTCATAATTTCATGGAAAATTGCGTGGAACATATTTCGTTGTAATGGAAATTGTGATTAAATTCTAGGATTTTTTTTTTTTTTTTTTTTTTTTTTTTTTTTTTTTTTTTTTTTTTTTTTTTTTTTTTTTTTTTTTTTTTTTTTTTTTTTTTTTTTTTTTTTTTTTTTTTTTTTTTTTTTTTTTTTTTTTTTTTTTCCCGCGGTTTCAGAGGTTTGCGTGATAGAACATACATTGCCCTTGCTACTCTCTGGAACAACAAACAACGAACGAATAGACGAAGCTTGTGTATGTATAGGACATTGGATTATAGCGTGCGGGTTATTGAACTCGTGAAATATCCTTTACCTATGTTGATTTCTTTACCACGTGATTGCTAACTACAATAGTATACGTTTCTTAAGTATAGGACATTTCTTCTGGTGGCTACTCAACGTTTCTATTGGGCTAAAGCAAGTATTTTGAAATTGAAATTTCGTAGGCAAAAAAACAGGTCATCTGTCTAATTTGCTTTACAAAGGAAAACTGTCGGCTGGAACAGTGTCTTTTATATAGTTATCATACATTAGTTGACAATCCGATACGCACGACAAACAGTGGTATGGCGACCGTTTTAAGTTTACGAGCTGGTCTATAATATGTAGGCCTAAGTAACGTAATTTCAGAGCATAGCATTTATTTTACAACCCTATAGCCGAGTAGGAATCATAGTTTCTTCACGCAAATGTGAATATTTTGAAGATCGCACTGTCAGTATTTATGTGTGTTTGTGTGTCATATACAGTGAAATCTCGTTATAAAGAGTATGGTATATAACATTACCTGTCCTATAACAACAGCTTTACAATGCACCATCTCTCCATAATACATGTAAAATTATTTGGATATAACAACAATCCGCTATAAAGACAGTTTTTGTTGCCATTTACAGTTGTTGTTATAGTGAGATTCCACTGTATATATATATGTGTGTGTGTATGTGTGTCTTTGTGTGTTTGTGTGTATGCGTGAGAAAATTTTCTGTTATTATTTGACGACGGGCTTGAATTCAATAGGCTATACTCACCTAACGACACTCCGTGTTACTTTATATCATAGGTAGATGATGGTTTATCGCGGGAAAACTTGACTGCTGGGTTTCAACGTTCGTTCAGTTTACCAGGAGATTACTAACTTTAGCTGGTGCGTGGATCTGTTACCCTATTTGACTGAGCCAATAAGAATCCCGCTATTGTAATATGTAAACTTTTCCCGCGATAACATGCATCAAATATTACATAAACGAGATTCTTATTGGTTCAGTCAAGTGGGGCAACATCTCCACGTACAAGAGAAAGACAGTAATCTTGTGGTAAGCTGAACATACGTTGAAACCCAGCGAACAGTCAAGTTTTCCCGCGATATACCATCAAATTGTAAGGGTTGGTTATGTATGAGTCCGTTGAGTAACAATAGCGTGTGTACTGTCAGCCATCTTGCCTAGCGTGCTCCACAGTCCTGCCCCGCCCCTTCCCAACGTGTCATGGGACCGGGAGTCAGGGCAGTGCCGTCATCAGGGCCATGAACTTGTAGCGACAAGATTTTTGCCACAGTTTGTTTCAGTGACTCATGTGGCTATCTGCATTTCTGCGTCATGGTCAGGATGTTTGAACCCTCGCATGTCTTGAGGCTGTACCCGCAAATAACAGACGTGTGGTGTTGCAGTCAGATAAATGACAGACGTCACTTCACACATACACTCTGCCAATAACCATGAAGCACAGCTGCAGATTGAACGTAAGGCATTGCAACAAAGTGCGTCTAAATCCTTTTCGTGAAAAATTCGTGACCGTAACCATCATCTCTAGATATAGGCTAGATTAAGGAATGCATCAAAAAGCTCAATGAAATATTCTACAGTTTTTTTAAGTTCAGAGTTTAAAGAAACGTTTTCGAATTTCAAGAATATTTTTGTAAAGTTCTTGGTCACGGTGAGGGGCCGGTTGTTTTCGCTAGAAAAAAAATTTTGCACCACATTGTTTTAATGCATTTTGTGCACATCTGCAGCTGTGCTTCATGGTTACTGGCAGAGTGTATGTGTGCAGAGGGTTTGCTCATATGACAGAGCCAATCAGAGCTAGGTTACTATAGGTCATCACAAGCCCGTGGTTTGAGTAGAACCCTGAGACGCTGACAGTTAAAAACGGCCAAGCATCGTCTACGAAGCACAGCTACAGATGTGCACATAAGACGTTGAAACAAGTTGGTCCAATTTTTTTTTTGTTCGCAAAAGTCCGGGGGTCCCTGATGATCCACGATTAATGATGGTGCAGGTGAACTAATTAAATAAGTGAATTTTCAATCACTAGGGACGCGTGAAGTTCGTGCTATTTCACGGTAGCATACTAGACTGCAAGCTCCTGTACGTTCTCTCGATGTCTGCCATTGGTTCATAATGTCGTCTGCCGCGTAGATCTTTGAAAGATACAAGGTAGAATGACCAATCTACTGCATACTATTTGCTCACGAACTGGTACCGTAAAACGGGGTGAATATGAATATCTTGGGGTAAATAGGATCAAATTTTGAAACAAATCTCTCACAACTTTTATTTTGAAAAGTTACGTTCCTGTAAAACTACTTGTAAACAGTATTAATTTGGCTATGAAGACAAAACCAATTTCTAAAGCATATTTTGCACTGGTAATTTGTTTCGAAGTCTTTTGCTACTATTCAACCCAGTTATCCTATTCATCTCGTTTTACACTATCATATAGAGACTTGAGGTCAACGAACTAACATACTGTGCTCAGGTACATGAGAGGACCTCATGTGATTTTATGGATTGTAAAAAATACCAGCCACCTCAAAAGTGTGGTTGTTTGCTGTTACAGAACATTAAAAATAACATACATACAAGTAGGACATATTAAATACACTTGGATCATCACTAGAGATGATGGCATATCGCGAAAATTTTTTGCACCAACATAGCCTTGAAACCACTGACACGCCGTAGCTGTCTGCAGACCAATAACAGGCATCAAATATTACAACAGCGGGATTCTTATTGGCTTAGTCAAATTGGGGCAACAGCTCCACGTACAAGCGAAAGCCAGTTATCTTTTCATAAGCTGAGCGTATGTTGAAGTCTAGCAAATAGTCGAGTTTTCCCGCGATAAACCATCATCTCTAATCATCATAGAAAAAAACACAGGTTTCCTTGAAGCGACTGGACATACTTTGGCTACATAATGTTCTACACGTGCCTCAAACTTAAGGGGCGTCCCTAGATAGACTGCTTTTGTGTGTGAGAGGTAGGAGCAGTAAGGTTGCCGTTAACCGACGAACATAGTGTATTATCGCCTCTCTGTAGAAGCCACTCAGCTGACGTGCAGTACTTCACTATTATCCTTTTTCTTATGGGACTTTAAGCTGTGACCACATTATTGTATTTGTGTGCAGCATAGTTCAAAGTCTAACGCTTGTTTCTATAGTTGTGTTTTCTAATCCGTTTGTTATTCTTCCAGATACGACAGTCTGGGAAAAGTCATTTTTGGTCTTTTTGAGGAGCTCGAAAATGAGGTTTGTAATAAACGTGTCGAATTCGTAATACTACAGCGACATAGTTCGAACTGTGTGTTCTTTTCGTAGATGTAGAAATTTTATTCGCGTTAAATAGTTTCGTAGAAAAAAATAATAGTCGTAACTCGTTGCGACGCATTTGAAGCGCGGGCAGGGAGGTCCCTTAAAAATAAAAATCTTAGGTCCAAATAACTGTTAATTTGTTAAAACATCTTCACCAGGAATCAGCGAAGAAAGAGGAAATCCAAGGGAGGAAATCATTGGTCTGTATTTAAAGTGAAGGGTTGTCGCTACCCCTCCAGGGAGGTAGGGAGGGGCATTATTTGTATGGAGGAGGGAGGTAAAATATTAAGAGAGGAGGTTAGGGCGTTGGGGAGGGGGGGGGAGGTGCGGCACGACAATCAGTCTCACTCAGTCAGTTGGTGACGCCTGCCGGAGGTAGAGGTATCCACTGATATCTTACCTCATCTCTTCTATCAGGCCGGGCACAGCTCTGTGTGTCTCACCTCTCCGTAGTCGTAAGTCTTCATTATTACCTACCTTTTATATATTACACTGACATTAATTACAGCCGACAACGTTTTCGTGGTTGACATTGGGGGTGGAAGGTATTCTTGTAAATAGGAAGTGGAGAAGGGAAGACAGGAGAGTTGACAGAAATTTATTTCCGAGTTTTTTTCCTATAACGACTTATTAAATCGGGGGTCGGGGGTCCTTCCCGGGAAAATTTGGATTTTAGTGTGCAAATCGGTGGTATTTAAGTAGTTTTAGAGTCTAAATATTGAATATACAGCTGGCAGAAACGGTAATATTTTCAAATATTAAAACTTAGGGTGGGTAGACACACATATACTGTCCCTCCCCTCTGTTCTAGGGGATGGACAGTGTCACCCTGTCCCCCCTCCCCAAACCAGTGGTGGCTAAACATTGTAGTCAACTTGCATAACAATGTTTTCTAGATAAACGAGTGTCAATATCGATACGCAATCGTTGATGGTGGAAAATCGGGAGAATATTTTCTGCCGGCGTATTTTTCAAGTCAATGTAGCGTCTTGTGGTTTGTGTGGCATAGTTCAGCTGTTCACAGACAAATAACAGACGTTCAGTCATAGTGCACCAGAATTATTATTGACACATTTAAATTGGGAACCACCAGTGAGGAAAGACAAGCGTGAGAAAGTGATACATTACATTGAAGCCTAGCAAACAGTCCAATTGTCCAGCCATAAAGCACAATCCCTAACAAACAATCGTTAGACATCGCGGGAAAAGTTGATTGTTTGCTGTAGTTTCGTGTGACGTGTATGATTGGACGATATACGTCTGACATAACATAGCTGACTGCAGATCCCGGTCGTAGAAGAACAGGTCTGGACACTCGCCTGGAAACTTGACCCCCTTGTTGTTTGGCTGTAGTTCGTCAAGTTACCGAGAATGTCGTACTTTTTGGCGCTGTAATCCGGGCGGTCGGACTCAAACTCCGTCCACTTTTTTCATTGTAAAATTTATAAAGTAAATAAAGATTGCTGGAGCCTTTTCTTAAATTTGTGAGCGAAGAAAGTATTTCATAAATTGATAAAAAAAATACGTTCTGATAAATTGTTTATCTTAGTGGAAATGAAGTAGGCGGAGTTTAGTCCGACCGCCTTAACATCAGCGCCAATAAAACACAATATCCTCGGTAACTTGGTGAACTACAGCCAAACAACAAGGGGTTCAAATATCCAGGCGAGTGTCCAGACCTGTTCTTCTACGGCCGTGGTCCAGACCAATAACAAGCATCAAACATTACAATAGCTGGATTATTATTGGCTAAATCAAATAAGGCAATAGCTCTATGACAAGCGGAAGTCAGTATCTTTTCATAAGCTAACCGTGCGTTGAAACCCATCGAACATTCAAATTTCCCCTAACGGTCGTGTAACCCAACTGCCTCTTGTCTTGTGTTTTAAAACTAAAATTTGACGGGCTGAGATTTATAGCGATGTAAGTGACAGTTATTTACTAGTGTCGTTTTTATTCAAATCATTCACATTTTCCAAAATAATGTTCTGAAACAAATATTTGACTCTTAACTGAATTTCTGACTTACATGTGAGTATTGCAAGAATGTACTGCATTTTACTCGTAACTACAAGAAGACATTGTTTACGAGGGAACTGTTTTACTGACCTGCACCACTATAAATCTAAGCCGCTCATATGATCATATTGTACATATTTAGAGAACCACTGATTTCTAGCGAAAAAAAAAACATTGGGCCAACTGTTTTATTGTCTTACTAGCACATGTGCGACTACTTCATGGTTATTGTCTGTGTACAGCGATGTCTCTCATTCGGCTGCACCAATCACATTAAGGTTACTGCGGCACCACACGTCTGTGATTGGTGGGTAGACCTAGACGCTGAGAGTTATAAACAGCCAATCACGGGCCACGAAGTAAGGAAATTAATGTTTCGCGCTTTCCATGTCCTTCATGATAGAACCCACTATCCTATGTATTCTCAAGCCTTGATTATTAGAGACATGCAAAATGCCAGTTATCATTTGGTAGCAGACCAAACTTCACTTTCCTATACATATCAGAGCATAATCTGCGATTCAATTTGCCAGGAACTTGTGTCCGTGTGTTACGTCTTTACAGAGATTGGCCTCTCTACCGTGTAAGTATTCTCCGCGGCAAGTCACGACAATATCGGCCAGCGGGAGACGTCGAACAAGCCTATAGTCACTTGGAATCTAGTCAGCTATCAGAAAATAACGCGAATTTTGCATGTCTCTACTGATTATTTGTCTGTTAGTTGCTACTCATTGGAACAACATACGATGAAGGAATAGACGGGGCTTGAGTATGCGTAGGACAGCTGATTATAACAGTAGGTTCATGTAAGGCCATGCTATCTTGGTTTTAATTTTTAGCGATATTTCTATCTTACGCACTAAACGAGAGCATACATCAAAGTATGTCTGGCATTTTGTTTAAAATCGTCTTCTCCATATTTGGTGATTTTTTCTCAAGGCAGTAAATACTGTGATGTTAGCTAGTTGTGTAATTAACGAAATTCGGGTATAATTTCTTGTTTTAAAAAATACCTATCACGGCAAAACATCCATTGTAAACAAAACTGCCAGACAGGTTTGTTACATTTGTTCTCGTTACAGCTTAAAAAAAATGCTTATCGCAAAACCCAGTAGAAAGAAGAGAGCTTGACCTTAAATCGCGAAATATTTTTCCTTCCATTAGTTCGTTCGTGATTCTTCTCAGCAAAAATCACAAACTGTATCAATCACATAGCCTAATTATTATTGCCTTGTGTTTCATCAATAAAATATTACCACGTGGTTCGTGGTTACGTTCTTACCACGGAGTATGGTATGGTATGTCATGAAGTTGTCTTCCTTCGGGATTACTTTTCATCACCTTCTTCAGCCAACATGTCTGCTCTCAGTGCTTACATGTCCAGTCCATCGGATTATTCTGCAATTTATCTCGCGTCTTACATCTGCACTTTTGTAGAGGTCATTGATCTTCCAGTTGTGTTTTCCTCACCATTATCCTTGCTTCCAAGTAGGTCTGTAGGCCTGTACATTTCGAAAGACTTTATTCTAAAAAAACTACAGTAATCACCTTTTTACACCCCCTGGTCAATAGATCCCCTTTTCACACCCCTTGGTCAGTAGATCCCCTTTTTATACCCTGCGGTCAGCAGATCCCGTTTTTACATCCCCTGGTCAGTAAATCCCCTTTTTACAACCCCTGGTCAGTAGATCCCCTTTTTACATCCCCTGGTCAGTAAAATCCCTTTTTGCACCCCCTGGTCAGTAGATCCCACTTTTACACCACCTGGTCAGTAGATCCCCTTTTTACACCCCGTTGTAAGGAGATCCCATTTTTACACCCCGTGGTCAGTAAAATCCCTTTTTACACCCCGTGGTCAGTAGATCCTCTTTTTATCCCCGTGGTCAGAAGATCCTCTTTTTATTCCCGTGGTCAGTATATCCCCTTTTTACAACCCCTGGTCAGGAGACCCCCATTTTACAGCCCCTGGTCAGCAGATCCCGTTTTACACCCTGTTGTAAGGAGATCTCCCTTTTTACAACCCCTGGTTTTACACTTTTCCACATTTTACACCTACTTTTTTTGTGGTCCCGTTTGCTGCTTTTACTGTAGATATCTCCTACTTTCTACACTTCCCTGCATTTTACAACCATTTTCCCAGGTCGCTTGAGAAGTGTGGAAAAGTGGTTCGACTCTGTAGGCCTTTTCTCTTGTTTCTTATGTAGTATCTTTGTTCCTGATCTACATAACAACACTAGCCATCAGGGTCGTATAACATGGCATTTTTTCCGAAGGGGCCCGGACCTCAAGAGTGAGTTTCATACATTTAAACTTTGGCTTTAAAGGCTTTCTTTTACTTTGTTGCGTTATACGTGACATGGTAACCATCACTTTCTAATACGCAAATGAAGAATGTTTGTGGTCCTACACTCTAAAAAATAGTTTGTAAATTTACCAGACGTGCGTATAGGAGCGCTAAGAAAGTAGGTGTGGTAGCATGTTTCCCAGACATCCATGGTAGCAATACTAAACCTTTTTATATAACAGTCAAATGTAAACTTAAGATACCAGACTTGTATTGTAACAACTGTAAAAATTTGCATATTTACAAAACGAAGTATGGTAACTGTACCATACTGCGTCTGGGATAATAACTTCCTAAACATTCAGGGAAGTTTTTTTACAGTGTAAGTTTGGGAATGTTGTATAGTAATACCTAAACTAACCCCCAAATTAAAGCGGGTGTCTGGATGTTGTCCCCCGGGAATATCTGAATTTTAAGTTTCAAAATTTGGTTACAGTATTAGTAGTTTCCGTAATGTAAAGGGGATCTGCACCCCATATTACTATTCTGTCTAGTGTAAGTTCAAACATTTGAGGGGGGGGGGGGGTTCTTGGACCCGTTGCTCCCTTACTACTGCATTGTTGTAATAATTTACAAGTGTATACAAACTCGATGGTGGTATACAAAGAAATATAAAGTGTGGTATCGTGGAATATTACGTACTGTTTGACGAACTTTTTCCTCATTGTTGAAGAACGCTCGCGGTGGGCAATGACGGCAGTTGTTGGCGGCGAGGGTTACGTAAGCCCGCCCGCGGTGACTTGGTAGGATCCCACTTTGGGGGGGGGGGGGTAGATGTCGTCAACAGGCGACCTTGTCCGCGCACCTTTGTTACATCTACATTTCTTCTCGAGTAAACTGAAGAAAACAAATAATAAGATATACAGGCTGGCTTCAGCTTTACTTCCCTAGGCTGTGTATTTTGATAAGGTGACTCGGTGGAAGGTACAATACCTAACGCATTATATAACCATAATATTTAAATTAATGTGTAGAAAAATATAACGAAAGGGCACTGTTTACGATGGACATTTGTGCCAGTCAATAATAAGCTGTAAGTTTCTTTTTTAAAATAAGTTGAAATAATAAGTAATCAAACGTTAAAAACACGGATAACTGGCATTTTCCCCGAGTTGGCATCTTCTCAGAGTTACCTTGTTTTGTGGCTGGCGTACAATATGCCTATCGTTGGCTCTGAATGTCTTCTTACTTGCCTGAATAGTTGTCCAGCTCTTTGCTGTATTTTGTTAACCTCCGACGTCAAAGTAGGGGTGTTGTAAGTTTCACGTGTGTATCTCTGTCTGTGGCATCGTAGAGCTCCTAAACGGACGAACGGGTTTTGATGTAGTTTTTTTTTGTTTGAAAGCTGACTTGATCGAGAGAGTTCTTAGCTATGATTCAAGGAAATCTGTTCAGGCGTTTAAATATCATCAGCTCTTTTGGTCTGATATGTTATAAATGTAGTATCCTGTGACTTCGATGATATTACAATGATATGGTCACCTTGACATGATGCTGCAGCATCAGTTGGAATCTGCAGTACACCCAACTCCTCATCAACTTACAGTCGGGGGTTTTTAAAATTTCAAATTTAAGTTCTACTTGTTATTATTGTGGATGATATATTCTTGTTTTTGCAACCGTATGTCACTGTACGTTGAGCAACACTACTTGAGGCAAAATGACGCTATTTGACTCCAGGGCGTCAAAATGTTCCTTGATCCATTTTCAAACGTAGCATAAAGGGGCATCATTTGGGGCCACATGAGAGGGGGGGGGGCAAATTCTCCCCCTGGGTCTTTTAAGTGTATAAATATACTTTTTACATTTTTAAATTTAAATAATGCTAACTTAAGCACATAAAACTGAAGCTTTATTATTAAAGTATCTAATTTATACATGTTTACTTGATAAAAAAGTTGCAACAAGGTCACTGTTGCCGGAAAACAAAATATTGCCCCCCCCCCTTAGAAAAACATGAAATGACGCCCCTGGTAGCATTCATGTGTGAGAGTTTGAATCCTAGCTTGTTTTAAAATGATCTCGCGAAATAGTTCTGTCTCTAGTCACGCATTATGTCTGAGAATCACATAAGCAGATCTACGGGCAACCTGTTGTTTCGTTAACTGCGCATGCGCGGTGACAGAGACGCTTAGAATAACGGTCGAGTACAAAACACTCGGATACGTCGCGAGGATCGCCAACATAGCTTAGCGAACACAACTGAACAGTGATTTTAGTAAACGTGTATTTTCGTATTGAAGAATCCTTACATTATTTTGTCACAACGGTATCATAATTTGTATAGAATTTTTTGTAGCAATTAACCTTTTTGTTTTCCCAGATTTCTGCGACTAAAGTATCACCAATTTTGTAACGAAAATAAGCCAAAATCAAACGAGCGGCGCATTAGATTTCAAATCGCCGTCATAAAATTGTGTATGACTGCTTTTGTTAATAAATTTTCGCGAAAAAATTTTTTTTGCTTCTCCCTAGGCGGAATTTAAGTGCAATAAAAGTATTTCTTTATTCTGACGTGCAGTAAGTTAAATTGTGTAAGTCAGTAGAAACATAAATTAGCTGTCGTAAAACGATTGTAAGATATTTAGAGTACAAAAAAGTCGATTCCATTCAAGATTGTTATATTTAAATTATGTACTACTGCTGCCAACCGTAGAAAGAGCAAGGCAATCTCTATATATAAAAATGAAAGCTGACTGACTGACTGACATATCAAACTGCAGCTCAAACCACAGGACCTAGAATCGTGAAATTTTTTGTGGGGGTTCCCTTCAGGTCGTAGGCGAGCACTAAGAAGGGATTTTTCGAAATTCGACCTCTAAGGGGGTGAAATGTGTTTCCGAAGAAACGTCGATAGAACTCGAACCCGACGGCCAATCATCGTGATTGTTACTTTAATAGGACACTCGTAAAAATGCATATTAGCCAATTTAAGGATTTTTTGAAGTTCAACTTTTAATGGGCTGTAAAGACCTTAAATGTGTTTCCAATCAACTATCGATATCTATCGAACCCTTCGGGATAGAGAGTTGATATTCACTTCAAAATATTGCTCACGTAAATACCGAAAAAGTAGTATTAGGTTTTTTTTTAAATTCGACCCCAAGGCAGTTAAAAGGGGCAAAATGTGTTTTTAATGAATCGTCTATATCTTTGAAACACAATTGGCTATCGTCGTGATTTTAACTTTAATTGGTTACTTTTACAAATGTTTATGACAGGACTAAAAGACGTTTTGAAATTCTTTATTTAAAGGGGTGAAAATACGTGAAATGTGTTTTCGATTATCCTTCCATATCTATCGAATCAATCGAGATATCGAAGTGCTCTGTGCTTTAAATTGGTGCTTTTGTAAATATCCCAAGTACCATTTAAAATATATTTTCTGAATTCGGCCCTAAACTGGTTAAAATTGGGTAATATGAGTTTTCGACTCACATTCGATATATATCGATCCCATAGTTTTTTTATATAGCAACGTGATTTTTGTTTGGGATTGATGCTTACTCAAATACCTAAAAAGTAATTTCAGGAATTTTCGAAATTCGCCACCTAAGGACGTGAAAAGGGATGAAAAGTGGTGAAAAGCGTTTTCAATTAATCGTCGATATATCTTGAACCCAGCGGGCTAATGTTGTGTTTTTTACGTCCACGATATACCAATAAAGTATTCTAAAACGTGATTCAAGGGTTTTTAGAAATTTACTCTTTTAAGTGGTGAAAATATCTTGAACGTGTTTTAGATAAATCCTCGATATCTATCGAACCCGTCGAAATATACGATTAATTTTTGCTTCAGGGTGATGATTACAGAAATGATCGCAAAATGGTTTTCAGATTTTTCGAAATTCGATTTCTCAATACTGGGCAGGGATGATATGTGTTTTTTTAGTGAATGATCGATTTTGATTCGACGCAACGGGCTAGCGATGTGATTTATACTTCAGTTGGATACTTATACAAATGTCTAAGATGTAAATTAAAAATATTTTGAAATTCGACACCCAAAAGGGTGAAAAAGCACTTTTATTTTTTCCATCAACCCACGATATCTATCTAACCAGTAGCGATATTGAGGTGCTGTTTGCGTCAGAGTGATGCTTACGTAAATATTTAAAAAAATATATGAATGTATTTTTTTCTTTATAAGAAACGTGATTATTAAGAATAAAACTTAGTTGGTCAATAATCAAGGCAGACGATCTGAAAAGCAGGAACGAGCAGCGAGAAACAACCTATTCAGGAGTTTCACTACAGTAACCTATCGAGACGTGGTGTTGTACAACCTCTATAAGCCCAGGACACAGATATTTTATTTTTTAATTTTATTTTCATGAATTATTTCGACCATAGAGGTAATATAGAGTTACTCTAAGATTTCGACGTTACGTGCCGCAGTTGTTTGTCACTCATGTCTAAATTCCGGGAGGTTCTGGGCTCGAATTCCGTTAAAAGCTGCGTGCGAACGTTCAATTCTGACACACAAAAACTACAAGGCAGATCGAATTTGTGCAATTTACATGTAGTCTTTAAAAGGGGTAAAATTGCAGTTCGCTTTCCACTTAGGTTCCTCTACAATATCAGCTGACGTATCGTCGGTATACTGCCAAAAGTGATTAAGTCTTAAATGCTATTTAGTTTAAAAGCAGTATTAAATTGTAGATATTAACAAAAATGTGGTATGTTACTATACTGTGACACAACAGTACGAAACGACGAATAGACTTTAAACTTGGGCAGTTGTTCGTGAACAACATATACATATTCCTAGCATTTTTATAATTTTATCTCATTTTGACATTGTCACTTTTGGCAGTAAACCGACGATATATCATCTCACTAATCTCAGGTTTGGGGCACCAAATACGTTTCCGCGAAACCTTAACTCTCTGAAACTTTGTAATGTCAATAAAGTTAAAGTGAATATTTTGAAAATATATAATTGAGGGCACCGTCACCAATGGT
>PNEQ01068499.1:0-13676 GCA_003012365.1 Medauroidea extradentata | reverse complement strand
TCAAATGGTTCCCGTCAAATTCAATAAAAACCATACTTGCAACCCCATCTTCACAGGGGTTTCCTGCCCTTAGGAGTGGTTTCCAGGCATTCGTTGCCAGACATTTTCTAACTGTTATTTTGCAAGGAACATCCTGTCACAGTTTGTCGCAGAGCTGATGACTCACCCTGTATACAGGTGGCTTTAGATAAAATGAGCACTATTGAAAACCTAATTACGTTTTTTTTCCTTTCAGGTAATTTATACTTTTCTGCCACTTTTTAGTATGAACAAACCCCTTTCAATAACAATTAAAGTGTACAAGATTATACCGTACTCAAAAGTTTACACCTGAGTCACAATAAATAGTATTACGCAACTGATCATTTTATCGCGAACAACCTATAGCAAAAGTGATTCAGGACCAAGTACGTTAACTTTGTATAGGCGTGAACTTGCACAAAAGAAAGACGGAAATTTGTTTTCAATTTATCCGTAAGGTAAATACATATGGAGTAACGAGACTTCAAAATAACATTCAAAATTTTATTTATTTAGAAATAATTAACTGCAGGATATTAAACAACGGCATTTTTAAATAGAGTTTTAAATAATTAAAGGTTAGGTATCCTTAAAATTTCTTAAAATATATGTAAATTTGAAGCCTATATTCAGTGTAGCATTGCTACCATTACAATAACTTTACGGACACATTAAAAACATATTTCTGCTTACTTTTTATAAGCTAATGCTAGAGACAGGAAAATTTCGCGAATTCAATGACCTGCATGTTAGAATCAATTATCCTATGCATACCTGAACCCCGTCAACCAGCTGCTACTCAGTGGAACAGCAGACAACGAACGAATAGACGTGGCTTAAGTATGAATGGTACAATGGATTCTAGCCTTTAATTCGCAAAATTTTCCTGTCCCTAGCTATGACTAGATACCTGGAAATTTTGCGTAATTATCTGACAGTAGACTGGACTGCAAGTTATTGTATGCTCGTCCAACTTCTGACGTTTGCCGGCAGGTTGCGTGGCTCGCACGAGAGACTTTTCAAACCACTGATATTATGTCAACTGTAAAATGTCTACTTTCGTGTACTACGGGCTACACAAAGATACGACGACCTGGGAGCCAGCAACAACACAGAGTGTGTTCGGGTGAACATAGGCTAATGGATTCTAAACTCTCGCCAAATCATAACGCGAAATTTGCATGTAGGTAGCTATCGCTACAGAATATCACGACACTCCCATCTTGAATCAACAATCAACATATATATTAAACTTGTGCACGCTAAATGACTTCTGCAAATTTTCCAAGAAAGCGTTCACAGCCCAATAACAGGCAATTTTACTTTATTTACATTGCAAAAGAATGTTTCGCCATAATTATGCATTTATGGAGCTACAAATGGTTACATACTATATGGTGTAACTCAAACGCACATCGTGTCAAGGAAAATGTGCCAGAAAAGGAAACGCAATTCGCTGATTGTTAAAAGGTCATACGCATCTTTATTTAATAAACAGTTATCATGTTACGCAAGTTGCGAAAAAAGTCTTCTCTGTTCACTGAAGTTAACGGAGAGAAAAATTATTTGCATGAGATAAATGCTTTCATGATTTTACTACAGGTTAAAGAACGTTTTATGGGAACTAATTAAAAGTGAGATTGAGGAATTATTTAGCAACCAAAGGCTGCGATATTTCACTAAAAGCTTTCAGAAAGAATTCGTTTCAAAATAGGCCTCATTGCTTTTCGGTTATAGTCTTTTTTGTGTGTGTTTTGTTTAACATTTTCCCTGCACGTATTTGCTGACTATACATGACGTATAGAAACAAACGCTTAATTAGCACACCACGAGAATCCTGGGCTAAATATAAAACGAAAATGTAAGTGGCAAAACGTTGCACGATGTCATTTTATATAAACAATGTGACAACATAGCTCTGTAGCTAGTCTCCTCTTGCAATCAACATATCTTACTTATCTTAATTCTCTTATTTTCCTGCTCTGATTTGCATATCATGGGCCTAGGTTAAAATCCTGAGGAGTCCAAACGTGATTATACGTTTACTTGGCGTAACATACATAAAATAATATATGGATATGGAGCGAAAGAGTGGACTATCTTCGTACAGTGTTGCTACATTGTGCACTTAAAATGTCGTCGTTCAATATATATTTTGCCACTTACATTTTCGTCCCAAATTTAGTCCAGGATTCGCGTGGGCGTACTTATAATACAATTTTTTTTTCTGAACATTCTGTATACTCTTTGCTTACAGTCATTCAGTTCCGAAATTAGGTGACTTAGTATTCCTTTTCAAACACAAAAACTGATACGTTAAGCACATCAATCACATTATGAAAGAAAAAAAGAAAGGAGTGCTAACAGTTACAAAAAATATTCTATTAAACATTTTCACCTTTTCAACAAACACACATTGCTTTATAAAATACCATCGCACATCAGTGAAAAGAGATTAAACATTTTCAGAGATTAAAAATACTTCCTATTATTTAGAAAAAAAAAGCGTTGTCTTAAAATCATACATAAGCATGCGAAAATGTCTTGTTACTGATAAACACCTGCGTCTATAAAGTGAAGCGAAGAGATTTTGATCAGCATTACACATCCAGGTCTTTAGCGCTGGTGAAGAGTGACAAGATGCGAGTGTAAAGCGCCACCGGAATGAAGGGCCGGAGAAACGGGAGAAAACCCGCCGACCAGTGGCATCATCCGCCACATGTTTCACATGTGAAAATCCGGGTACCTACACCGCCGGGAATTGAGCCTGGATCGCCTCGACGGAAGGCGAGTGCTCTAGTCACTACGCCAACCACGGCAACAATCTATAAAATAATAACCCACTAGATTAAAAAAAAAAAGTTAAATGCATTATTACCAGTCGTGGTGGCAGTCAGAAACATTATCTTACCGATGAATTTCGTACCCAGAGCTGCTGTGATGTTTGAATCACTGAAGAAATTTCAAACATAGTATGTTAAATGTGTGCAAAACACACTCGTTTGGAAAATTACTAAAGTTACCACTGCACTACAATATTTTTTAGAATACCAATAAACATTTATTGCTGTAAAATAGTACAAATAAATGTGCATACTCAGCAACAAAAATATAGTATAAGCATTTAATTTATAACTATATGCACACTGACCATTTGAGAGTCTTAAGTCAAATAATAATGGCCCAGCCTATCAATTTTACGCTATGAAAATTATATAATTTTATTTTAAGTTAATTCCATCCTATAGCTAGACTCTTGAAATTCGTTAATTTTTGTTACAGTTAACAATTTTAATAATACCATTTGCCAAGTAAAATGTTTTCATATAAATAGAGATTATGTTTGTGAGTATACTGTAGTAATTTCTAAAGCAGTTTCAAAATCAATTCTTTGCTCATGGAATGAGAAAATATGCGTTATTAAATTGCCTTGGAAGTAAGTTGAAGTTTGAAAGAGTATTTTCTTTTTCCACATTGTAAATATTTTTGATTACCTGCGTACAGTGACATAATGCCTTTAGTAACATCAAACATCTAGGTAGGAAAAAGTTATGAATCACACCGATTCCCTACGGCCGTAAAGTACGCACACTTCCGAGGCGAATAAGTCTTGTGTACCACTAAACGTCACGCCAATAAGGCGCAGGTGATACATGAAGCGTCTTTCTTTGCTCGATCGTTCTCCCAAAGTTTCATCTAAAACTCTGCTGGTTTTATAGTTAATTTGGTAGAAGCGATCTTGCAGCACAGCCAAAAGAATCAGAGAGCATGTTTTTATAGTTTCTGTACCGTTACTTTAATTTTAAAAATTTTCGGTTACGTTTTAAGAAATATGTCTTATAGATAGAGACATGCAAAATTCGCGTTATCACTTGGTAGCAGACTAAACTTCACTTTCCTATACATAACAGAGCATAATCTGCGATTCAACTGGCCACGAACTTTAATGTGTTGTCATTTACGTGTGTTACGTCTTTACAGAGACTGGACTCTCTACCAAGAAAGCATTCTCTGCGGCAAGTCACGACAATATCGGCCAGCGGGAGACGTCGAACAAGCCTATAGTCACTTGGAGTCTAGTCAGCTGTCAGAAAATAACGCGAATTTTGCATGTCCCTACGTTCCACTGCATAGTTCTTCATATTAGCTGCCGACGAGGAGTTGAGTCACAGTTTGACACTTACCCAATAAATATAAGGTATTATATATGTATATATGCATGCATAAACACAAATGTAATCATATTAACGAACGCGCTCTTTAAATAATTTCACATTATTCGATATATCACATTTGGCAATGAAACCCATCATTACCCGGTTTAAAATATTTTAAAGGCCAAAATGGGCCTATTCTCCCCCTCTTAAACGAGCCATAAATTAAAAATTTGAGTAATATGTAAATTATGAGTGAAATGTTACAACCATAGCTCAAACTGTTTACCTTACAGGACACTTAGGGAGAAAGATAAAAATGAAGCGTTGAAAAATTCGTGTAGTTAAGAATAAATTTAATACGAACCGAGACCTGTGTCTGATTTTAGCTGTCGTATACAAGTAGTCGGCTGATACGTGAAATTAAAATGTCTTGTTTCTCACATACATATTAAAATCATAATTCAAGAAAACGGGTTTAATACATGCCAGCAGCGTTTGTATTATTCGATATGTTTTTTTAGAACGTTTATAATTTCTTTAGGAATGTAATTTAAATAATGAAGTAAGAAAGTTACATGACAATGAACATATTTAGATCTCCCGAAAGCGAATGTGCTTATAGGTATGTGTTACGTAATCGGCGCAGAAATTGAAACCGTCGTTAGCAAGAAGATTTGATTTAGCCACACCTCACAACCGCATTGCAGATGATAAGGAGAAAATGACTGTCGCGACAGCTCAGTACTTCGAAAGAGCAATCAGTTAAACAAAATCAAGTGACGTACTTAAAAAACGATCAAGCTACATCAAGCTGCTAAGGTTTTATGTCGGTTAAACTGCAAGAGACGAACACAAAAAAGGAGGCGTGAATGACCGCAAGCTGGAAACTAATGACGAGACATGAACTTGCTAACAGAAGAGGAGAGAATACTCATAGTTTTATTCATATTGGACACGTATTGATGTAGGTGATTCGGGATAAATGAGCAATTTTAAAACCACATTTACTTTTTTCCTTTTATAGTTTACTGCAACTTTTAATACGAAGTAAAATGAATGTTTAATGCCGAAGATCAAAGTAATTAATATTTTTAAATAATTGTTTTGGACATGATGGTCTTTAAAAGTATTTTTTTAACTGCGGACCACCTGTGGTAAGGTGTTTAAATATATACGTACTGTTACGAGACACGTTTGACTACGGGCGAGTAGATACCGTTTGGGGGTTTTAGGACAAACACTTTTTTTCCGTGTCCAAAAAATGTATGGTGTAATGGAATAATGGAACAACGGGATTATGGAATAATTGAATTATGGGATTATGGATCAATGGAATTATGGGATTACGGAATATTAAAACAATGGGGCAAACAATTCAAATTTATAAATTGAATCTATTAAGTCCAAAGGTCCAAAAAGTTTTTTTAAAATAAAAAAAATATGATTATTTAAATATAATTAATTATTTTCTTTATAATTTAAAACAAAAAAAACTTGTCAATTTAATAGAATCCAACCCAAAGGATAGTACTAAAATATTTTCCATTTGTAAATTTGTTAAATTACATTCTGAATGTCCAAAATATAACAATATATATGGTATTGCCTATTTTTGTCTTTCCTGTAAAAAGATTCAGAATCTTCCTTTGTTGGAAATAATTCCTTGTGAAGTATGTTGTCAAAAGTTAAAAAAGGATGAATGAAATATCATTTCAAAACAACGAATCGTAATCCTGTTAATCTATCAGAAGTTACTACAAGAAAATGTTTTGACAGTAAATTGTTCAGCCCCATTCCAAATTTACAAAAAATAAAAATATGAAATATTGTATAAGCTATACTTTATACTCTTGTAAAACAATTAATAACGCTTAATGTAAAAAAGAACCCTTGTGAATAATGCAATAAAAATGGCAAACAATTTGAAATTACCATTACACAAAGATTTAAAAGAAAACAAACCTATTGTTGCTAACTAATTGTATGCTTTCTAATTTAAATATTTGTTTAAATAATAAAAAAATAAATAAATAAAAATTTATTTTGGGGTGAGGTGTTTTACAAACCTAATGATATTATTTTCTTTATAAATAGAAGCAAAATATTTGAGAAACGAAAATGGAGAACACTTGGAATATAGTTCAATTTTAAAATATATTTTTAAAAGGGGGAGTCGAAGAATTCGTGAAACACAAATAAATTGTAATATTTATGAAAATTATTACAAACTTTCTCGTAAAGGGAAACATTTAAATACAAAATATATATATATATAAACATTATTTGTTAAAAATGTAATATTGAATATATAATTAAGAATAATAAAGACACAAAAAAATAGAATTCATAATAGGAAGACTCCATTAGTTAAAAAAAACCTAAAATGAATAAAAAATAATCCAAAAACTAAACGTGAAAAGAATTAGGTAAAACGTGAAACTTTTGGAGAAACTTTTAACAAATCACGTAAAAAAAATAACGAAAATTTTAATAAAATACATTTAAAAGCTATTGAAAAAGAAAATGTTAAGATAAAATGTGAAATATATGTAGAAACTTATGACCAATCATATAAAATATCATGAATCAACTAAAAAACATTTAGAAGCGGCAAATAAAAAAATTAGGATGGTTACGAAATATGTGTCAAAGAAACAGCGATCGAAAATAGATTGAAAACTCATGTTATTAAAAAAAAATTTTTATTAAATAGATGCAAAAATATTTTTTTCACGATGTAAAACATATTATAATAATCAGAATAGACGATATAAAAGGAATAAAGGACTAAAAGTAAACTTAATATTTTTCACTAATTATAAAAG
Organism: Medauroidea extradentata; assembly: GCA_003012365.1. NCBI lineage: Eukaryota > Metazoa > Arthropoda > Insecta > Phasmatodea > Phasmatidae > Medauroidea > Medauroidea extradentata. The sequence goes on along the minus strand of PNEQ01068499.1, from coordinate 6,673 downwards.
AGGAACTGGTGAGCATGAAGAATCTCTAGAAATGTATTAAGACTAAAAATAAAGTTATTTTAATTAGAACTGATTATGAAGAATATTATGAGGAGGATAAATTAAACATTTTAACTGAAATAAAGGGTACTAAACGAAATTCTTGAATTAGAACTAAGAGTAAATAAATATAATTCATTAAAAGAGGGATCTTATGTTGATTTACCAGAACAAATTAAATCAGTTATAAATGTTATAAATGAAGATCAAATCAGCTCTTCATCATCCACTAGAAATTCATCCAGAGAGAGTTAATTATTATGAAGACACGATCATATATTTGATGAAACACTTAATGGTTTAGAATTCAAAATGAAATGAGATAAAATACAATTACTTAAACAAAACAGGAAATTCTATTAATGTTTATGCATATGACGAAGATTATAATAATATATAACAATTAAAAATTACAAAAAATTAAACCGATAAACATGTTAATCATTTATGTATTAAAAACGAAAATAACGATCACTATTGCTGGATAAAATATATATCTAGACTGAGTGAATCCCAGCTTCAAAGAATAAAATTAAAAAAATTCTTTGTGACGTGTGTTGTCTATATTTCCCTTCTCAAGAAAAATTAAATAACCACGAACAAGAACGTAAAAATAACGATGGTGTTATAACATAACTTCCAACTAAAAAAATTAAACAATAACATTTAAAAATTATAATCATTCTTTAAAAGTATATTTTACCATACACGCTGATTTTGAATGATTATTAAATTAAATAAATACTTGTGAACCAAATCATAAATAATCATACAAAAACTCTTACTAAAAACATAAACCATTGCATTTTTGTTACACAATATATGAAAACAAAGCTTATAATCTCGCAGTATTTTATAATGAACCAGACGCGTCAGGAGTTTTTGTAGAATGTAATGTAATGGAAGAATAAAAATAATAATAAACTATGCAAAAAAGTTATACCGATGACCCCATTAACCAAAAACGAAGAGAATGACTATACAATTGCGACATATAGCCATATTTGTGAAAAAAAAATATATATTTATTATTGAAGATGATGAAAACCATGGGGAAGGGGACGAATTAGAAAAATATTCAGTAAAGGATCACGATCATTAAATATAAAAATTTAGAGGGGCGGCCCATAAAATTTGAAATTTTAATTTAAAAAATCCAAATTTTGTTTCTGTTTATATCCATAATTTATCTGGTTATGACACCTATTTATTTGTAAAAGGACTTGGGGTTTATGCGAATGATAAAAAAATTAGTTTAATTCCAAATAATGAAGGAAAAATGTATTTTTTTTATAAAATATGTAACAGATGTAATAAAATTAAGATTTATTGACTCGTTTAAATTAATGGCATCTAGTTTAGATTCACTATCAAAAATCTTACTAAATACCCGTTTCAATAAACAGCTAAATATTTTTCAGAAGAACATTAATTTAGTTACTAAAAAGTGTGTTCACCCATGCGATTGTATGGAATCAGAAAAGAATTTAATAAAACAGATTTACCTTATAAGAAAATATTTACAATAATTTAAATAATGCTGACAGTTCTGAAGAAGATTAAGAATTTGCCCAAGAATTTGGAATAAATTTAACATTAAAAATCCTAGAGAATATACGGAATTAACGTTTTATTGTTAGCCGATAAATTTGAAAATTTTAGAGAAGTTTGTATAAAACTTATAAATTAGACCCTTATTGGTATTTTGCAGCCCTGGAATTGACTTGGGATGCTATGTTAAAACAATAAAGAGTAGAATTATAAGTATTAATGGATTACAATAAAATATTAATGTTTGAAAAAATAATTCGGGGTGGAATATCCCAGTGCTGTAAAATTTACGCCAAATCGAATATTACATTTATGGAAAAGTACGACCCTAAAATTTAAACTTCAAATTTAGAATATTAAGATTTCAATAATTTACATGGCTGGGCTATGAGTCAATACTTATCATACGGAGGTTTTCAATGGAAAAATCATAGACTAACCGATTCAGAATACAAGGGGGGGGGGAATAATTTTAAAAAGTAATTCTAAATGAGGGGATATATTTTTGAAGCTGATATAGAATATCCAAAAGAATTACATGATTTACATAAATATGTATCATTAGAACCAGAAAATTATAACCCCCAACCGGATCAAAAATAAAAAAATTATCTACTTTATATGACAAAGAAAAATATGTTTTACTCCATAAAAATTTAAAACAATATTTATCTCTATAAAGTTTAAGAAATCCACAGAATATTAACATTTATACACTCTGAGCATATGAAATTCTACATTGATTAAACACAGAAATGAGAACAAAGGCAACAAATAATTTCGAAAATTGTTTCTTTAAATTAATAAACAATTTTGGTTTTGGAAAAACGATGGAAAATGTAAGTAATAGGGTTGATATTAGATTATGTACAAATTTTAATCAATTAGAGAAGTTAGTTACCAAAAAAAAATTTAAAGACAGATCTATTTTTAGTAGATATTCGGCCACGGTTCATAAGAATAAAAGATAATGATTTTTAATAAACTAATTAATGTCAGAATAAGCAATTTGTATTTAGCTTACATTTTATGTACAATATACATAATAATGTAATGAAGCTAAATTGCAAGGAAAATATTGAATTATGTTATGCATATACCGATTCTTTAACATATTATATAAAAATGTAACGATTTTTACAAAGATATGAATAAAATGATTCAGAATTTTGACACGAGTGACTATGGAAAAGATAATTAACTAAATATTCGACAAATAAACGAAAAAGGTATCGTTAAATGAAGAATGAAAACAATGAAATAATAGTGGAAGATTTTATAGGAATATAATAAAAAATTTATACTATAAATGTAGAAGGGGATGTTAACAAAGGGTGAAACTATTTAAAACAAGTGTGGTTAAAAATGAAATTACATTTGATGATTATATAAATATTTATTCATAAAATAAATACTGTATCAAAATATAATTCTCACAAAGTGTAAAAAACATAATTTGTTTTCAATATGATCCAGAAAGAAAAGCCTTATGTCCTGAAGACGATAACATATTTATTCTTAAAAATGGTAATGATACATTACCATTTATTGTTAAAAATGGTAATGATACATTACCATGTAGTCATTTTCAAATTGAAAATTAAAAAGAAAAAGAAAATTTTAACTAAACTAAATTTTTTCAATTCTCGAAAATAGTCATTATTTCACTATCTACGGTTTCGAAATCATTCTCTGCTTTTTTTCACCTATTAAATTGGAATATTAATCCATCAAATCACCAATACTTTTGTAAAATGTGTGGGTTGAATAAATATCTCGTAAACATTCATAATTTTAATTTTTTTTCTAAACCGCAAAATAAACTAAAATATTGATTATATCTGAACCTTTGTATTAATTATGAGGGATACAAAATACTTCCTAATAATTCAGAGCAAACTGAATTCGCTTCTTTTAAGATGGTTTGAAGGTGATTAAGTAATTACAATATAGTCTACAAGAAATTTTGATTTTAGTATATCTTTGTGTTAAAATAATACTCATATTTTTCTCGGCCTTCTGGCCGAAAATAAATGAATTAACGATTTTGTGTGTTCTTTATTCATAATACTCAACATATCGTCAATAATTATAATTGCTTTGTAATCATTGCTAATTTTTGCAAAATATTCGTCGTTAAAATAAGAGATTGAATTAGGAACACCGATTAAATAAAAATTTTTATTTTTTTAATTTTTGTCTTCAATAAATTTTTGATACAATTCTTGTTCAGTAGTTTAAGTACAAACTTGTAATATAATTTTAATTTCGTCATTCGTATAAATTCCGAATATTTTTAGCATTAAATTTAATGCCAGATTAGTTTTCCCACATCCGGAAGAACCACTAACAATACATCTAAAAACATTTGGAAAAGAAGACGTTTTACGAGGTTCTTCTTTAATTTTCTTATTTTTATTATGATTAAATCATCGAGAGAGAGTTAAGAATTATAAAAGTAACTACAAGAAGTATCTTTTATTGTACTAATATTGGGTGAAATATTTAATTTCAATATTTAACTAGAATGATTAGTTTTGTTAATATTAGGTAAAACTAAATAATAAATTGGTCCTTTGATAAACTTTTTATAAGATAAAACTGCCATACTTTTTTCGTGTGTTTCAGTCGAAACAAAACCATAGGAATAATCCACAAAACGTAAATGTAATTCGTAATAATGTTCTAACTTAAATTCTTCAACACAATCAGTGGAATAAATTAGTTGCTAACAAATAAATTCTTTGTATCAACCACATTAAATATTTCATAAAGCTAATTTTTGAAAATCACATCAAAATTTAGGAGTCTATCTATAGTACAAAGACAACTATGTTACACCTCTTTGGGTAATCATATGTTCATTACTTGTTGAGTTCGAAAAAGTTTTATATTTAATAATTTCCGAATCCGATTTAAGTTCGACAAAATATAAAAATTATGGAAGTTTAAGAATTACCGATGTAATTGTGTAATTAAAATCCAAGCATTCATTAAGAGAAGTAAATGCAAAAGTATTAATTTTTTCAGATTAATATTTAGTTCTTTGTGATCTGTATTAATTTTTTCAGATGAATAATTAATTCTTTGTGATCTGAATCAACATAATTTTCGCCTTTAAAATCAAAAAATAAAAATCTTAATGGAAAATTTAAAATTAAATTTCTAGTCGATTCGTGGGCTGAACAGGGGATATTTTTAATCATTACATTTTATCTCTTGGATCGTTCGAAAATAGGTAATGACTACTTATATAATAAAAATATGATTTTGTTACACAAATTTTTGTTTGTTTGATAATAACGAACATTCATGGAAAATATCACAAATAAAAATTCTTTTGGATGATTATATATTATTAGGAATTGAGGCAACAGAGTCTTTATTCTTAATATTAACATTAATTTTTAATACCAAACTTTATTAAAAAAATTTATTTGACCATAGGGTTTTTAATCAAAACTAACTATTCCAGTTTTCTTTGACAAATTATTATGGATGGTTAGATCTACAAAATAACTATCAATTAAATTAAATAAATTATTATAATAAATGGATTTTAATAATACTCAGGGTTATAATTATTTTTCAAAATATAATAGCTTTGGATTTAATTTACCTTGGTAAAGAGGCCGAATAATGACTCACTTAGTCGCAATAAAATAATTTTTATTTGACCATTTTATTGCAAATATTGAGGATGGTTTTATTATTCTGATACAAGAAGTTAAACAGGTTAAAAAGATAATTTTAGGAAAAAGTAAAGAGACAGAAAAAATAATATGTGAAATAAACTAAAGAGAATTACGAATTGGACGATGTTTTTGGATTAATTAATCTTTGATAAATTTGAAAATGGTCAAATTAGTTTTTGTATTAACAAACACGAATCAAAATTGTATGTAATAAATAAAACTAAATATTATATTTATCTTAACACAACTCCCAGTAAATGTTTGAAATTACCAACTGAAATTTTACCAAAAACAAGTATTAAAGTAAATGAAATATTTGAAATAATTATATCAAGATGGTTTTATATTTGAGTTAATGGGATAAGATCTGGGGTTTTTTCAAGCACCAGTTCAAACCCCCATTCGACCCCCCATTCAAACACCCGCTCAAACACCCCGTTCAAAATATAATGTATTAAAATATATTAAAATTTTTGGTGCTTTTGATCAAAGTCATACGAAAATTTTGTCAAAAGTTGAATTATTTTTTATGAATTTTAAAAATTATTTTTCTGGTCGTTACTAAATACATTATAGTCTACAGTATCTTCAGGTTTAATAAGTATTTTAAAATTATAATTATCACACAATTCGACCAATGTAACCTATTGTTAAAAGTTAAATTTTATTTTCAAAAAAATTTTGCAAATTGGGTTTAGCAAGTTTTTTAAGTAAAATTGCTTTACCTTTTAAAAATTATCAATATTTTCCTCAATCCCTAAAACAAGTTTTTGTTTAACATTCATTATTGTTGAAACTAATCCAGATACAATTTTTTCTCTTAAATTATTGGAGAAATTAAACACTTGACTTGTTTTATTTTGTAATTCTTTATTGGCTTCATGTCTATCCTTAAGAGGCCTGATCACCTGCCAAGCTGCACATACCCAAGGATCGCAGTGAGATGATACTATATAAACGCACTGAAGTACGACAAGTTGCATACTTAAAAGTTTGTAGGCAAAAGCAGAGTCAAGCCATTTCCCCTTCACTCCCCATCCCATCAACCCACCGTGAGTGACATTCGCTAATGTGCTGTACCGGTAATCCCCAGCCAATACCTGCAGAGTCCGCGGAAGAAGCGCCTCTTCAATCGGGTCGGTTTACCTGCCAAGTGGTTGCTGTATTGCTGCGTGGCTAGCTAAAATAAAACTATATTCGGTGTCAGAAGAAAGGCAAAGGGATATTTTCGGCACTGAGACACATCTCGCTTAAAAATTAATTTTACTTATTTAGCGGCCACATTTTTTACCGATAATTGTCAGCAAGGACGGATCAGTTCAGCTTCCATTGCCCAAATTTAGAAATAAGAATACAAAAGACGTAAAAAACGGAATTTTAATTCACTT
>PNEQ01068498.1:0-13677 GCA_003012365.1 Medauroidea extradentata | reverse complement strand
TTACAGCAAAAAGGTCCTTCATACACAGCTTGCAAGTTGTTCAACAAACTCCCCAGCCACCTGCAAGATGCATGTTTAGCTAACACAAAAATATTCAAAAAACACCTTAAAGATTTCTTGATCATTAATGCTTTTTACACAGTCGATGAGTATTTGAGTGGATCTATGACAGTGTAGATACTTATTTAAGATAATTATTCTGGGTTAAGATGCTGTTTCTTCTCTTGTTTTTTTTCTTTCCTTTTACATGTGGAGACTATGAAGTATGCTGACGTGAGCCTACGTGCGAGCCTGAACCGACAAGAAATGATTGATTTTCGCTCTTTTAGTGTATAATTTTTAATGTATAACTTAAGCAATTTATTCATTTGTTTGTATATTGTAAATATGACTTGTCCGATATCTTTGTGCAAAAATGTACACAAAAAAGATCTAAGGATGCAATAAACTAAATCTAAATCTAAATCTAAACTAACTCTTAATATGGAGAAAACTAACATTATTCACTTTCAATCGAGTAAAGCACAATTTGATCTCAGTATTAAATGTAATAGCAATATTATCAATCAAGTTACCAAGACAAAGTTTCTCGGTCTTTATATCGACGAAAAACTGAATTGGAAAGACCATATATCTCAATTAATATCAAAATTAAATTCAGCTTGTTTTGCCTTAAGGTGTATACAAAAAGTAACAGATTATAATACAAAGAGAATGATTAATTATTGCTATTTTAATTCTTTAATGACATTTGGTATTATGTACTGGGGAAATTCCATAAATGCAAACAAAGTATTTTTATTACAAAAAAAGGCAATAAGAATAATCTCTGGAGCAGGGTCATATAAGTTATGCTCTGGAGTACAACCAATGCAGTCATGTAAACCTTTATTTAAGAAATGGAGTATATTAACACTACCATGTGAATATGTGTATGCTATAGTTAAAATTACTTTAAATAACAAAGATAGATTTCAGAAAAATTTTAATTTTCACTCTTACGATACAAGAATTTAAAAAAAAAACTTACATTTTCCTAGTAATTCATTAAAACAATTTCAAAAAGGTTCATTTTATTCTGGGGGTCTATTCTGTAACTTTTTAAGGTCGCCATGATGGCCGAGTATAGGTCTGAATTTGCAGTGCTGACCTTCATATGTCCGAGAGCTATTCAGTAAACAATTTGCTGACGTAAATGTGAAGGCTACTAACCTAAGCTGAAGGTCTGGGTAGGAGGAGGTGATTTTTAGAAAAGCTACTGACCTCATCTCGCACAAAAATATGGTAGACAGTTAGAGGTTAGAGTATTTCACAAACGAGAATAATGGCACAAGCCTATATCGTGTATGTTTTTTTTTTTGCGAAAATATTCTCACTGAAATAGCAATATGTGGACAGCAAAATGCATTCTTTTCAGCATCTCAAAATTAATCGATTTCGAGAATAAATTCCCGCTTCTGTGTTGTGCTTGTACAATCAGCTTATGTTAAATGAATGTTAGTTATTTATGTTTATTAATAGGTCTACCACGTTTTACATTCTTGAAACTACTAATTTAATATTTTATTATAGCTATTTAATATAAGCAGACCAAGTTGTAACGCAATGCTTATGTACTTTAGCCTAGGAGTTTCAGGTTATGCACGAAAATCATAACTTGCCTATGTCTATGTGGTCATATATATTTAATTTTACGTTCGTGCCAAATGGTTTATTCATGTGGTATAGAATAATAAATCGTAAACATACTTAGGTCAACACACAATATGGTTCGTTGTAGCCTATGAAAATACATTCAAAATTAACTTGTACAATGACGACTGTTGTATCTCGTTTTACCATGGCCTAACTTACTGAATTGAAAACACTTTTGTGTTAGCCTACCTTTAAAGAAAATTTATTCTGAAAAATTAATTTCTGGAGATTGAATGTGAGTGCTGTATTGCCTAGGCCTAGTTTTTATGAGAGCACAAGACAATCAAGACAAATAAATTGTCTACAAAATCCTATAGTTAAAATTGCACAAGTTTTAACATAACAGTTAGCTGGATTGTTTATATTAAAATCACAAAAAAATGAGAAATGTAACTGATTACAGGGCTGTGGGCCTACATCCCAAATTAACCCATTTCAATATAATCTAATTGCTGCAAAGTAGCTACTGTAAATCCAGAAAACATCATGCAACAAATGGTAGCGAAGCAAAAAAATCTGATTGTTGGAAATCTTCAATTAAAATTTTACTTTAAAATTGGTTAGCTGTCTGGTGACAAGGAAACTCACTGCCCAATCCCCTTTTCAGTCCATCCACCAACCCATAACACTTCTGTACTAGCCTATTCTTGCTATCATGGTGGTTTTTTTTATCAGTTCTCATTCTAACCCTCTGTAGTTTTCTCTCATGGTCACCTTTTTCCCTGAAGATCTCACAGTGTACATTGTTACCTAGCTTTTCAGCTGTGCCCATGCTCCCACCCCTCTCACCACCTTGAACATCCTTATAGCTGCTCCAACTTCCTCAACTCTCTTGCACTGTGTTCCTACACCTCCCCCTCCCCCCCAAAAAGCTCTTACCATTTCTGAGGTTCTTTATTCTTCCTCTCCTTTTTAATCCTCCAGTTCTTCTCCACTTATTTATAACCCACCTAGCTGCCCTTTTATGTATCTAATTTTTTTAGTTACATCTCACAGGAAGCATATTCCTCAAGAGATATAGGATTTGTAATTACAGTACATAATACTGTTAAAGTTCCTCTTCTAGGTACAAGTCCCACCTGCTGCTGCTGCATATTTTGCAAAGGCCGAGTCTACTGCCACTCCAGTGGCACTAGACACCAGCGTTCGTGCCACTAGAGGGGCAGGAGAAAAAGTTACTACTGCCACTCTGGTTTTCTAAGCTTGAAAACTAGAGTGGCAGCAGTGCGAATGGCTCCTGCCACTTGACTGTAGGTCTATTATTGTATTATTTATTTATTTTTTGTATTTTAGAAATATAACAGGAGCTCACTCGTATCACTCACCTTAGTAGGAAAAGACTGCATACAGGATAATTTGTTTTGTAAATATTAGAATGGCAAGAATCGAGTTGTGAACAAAGAAATAGTTCGTGCCACTGCTGGCATGAAAGCTGATTGTGTATTGTTTATATTTTTTCCTTCTTACTAGTTGTAAGATCAGGAAAGCAGAATAGGTGCCTATGCTAGAAGTAGTAAGGTGAATGTAAGTAATGTTGTATTTGTTTAGGCCTATGAATATAAATACAGATATATGAGTCTTGTTGCTGCACCATTATACCGATTGTGAACATTACACAAACATGAAGTTCTCAAGATAGCTAATTTTAATGCAGAGTGGAACAGAATAATGCATTACAAATTTTACTTAAACAGAGCATAATAGAGATTTACCCTGCTGTTACTGAAATAGTTTTACTTAGTTAACTTTTTTTCTGGCTGGTCTGGGTTTATTCAAGGCCAATTTAATTTCGGCACCTAAATTTTCGTCGTAATGGACTGAAAAAAAATTTAGTACTGACATTAAGATAGGAGTTAATGTGTTCATTATACAACTAATTTTGTTCACCGATGGGCAGTTTTAGGTCTGTGCTCTTTTAGGTCTATAATTTTGAATACCATATTAACGAATTAATAGTGTCTACTTTACATACAATACCAAGTGTTATACTTTGGCTTAGTACTTTTGGTTCTATTTTTTGGCAACAATCATCACAAGAAAATATACCAGGTACCATAAAACGGGGTGAATAGAAACACAATTTTAAAGCTAAATTTTTGGTATTAATTCTGTTTTAAAAATTCAATTTTGTAGATAGGCAAGTTAAAACAGTTTACAAACAATAGGTATTAATTTCTAATATTATTTCAATTCCCCCCCTTTTACGATAGCCTGTTACGTTTTTTTCTGATACAGACCCTACAAAATGTTTCACTGTTTGGCCAATAAAACGACATCTAAGAAGTCAAGGTATTCTTGCATGCAAATAAGTTTTGTGAATGTGTTAGTCAATGTTGAGCTTGTTTTAATACTCACAATGTGATTGTTAATCTTAACAAGCTAGTAGGGTAGCCAGGACAGGTACGTCACATGTATTACCTGGATAAGTCCTTGTTGTGTCCGGCTGTCTGTTGCTGTAAACCAGGTATGGGTCAATCCCCTCAAGCCTATTCTTGGGGTCCGATAAAATATCACTTTTTATTGGTACAACACAAAATTTGCTCCTGCGTTGAGTTTTATTGTGCTGTATTGGAATTAAACACTCACTCCCAGCAGTAGAAGACCCGTTTTACATTCTCAGCATTTGTGCTGTGCTGCAAATTTCAGGTAGTGATATTTCATCGGAGCCCAGGTCCGCAAGATTATAAGCTGGCATTCTAATGCTGCCTACGAAGCCTGACTGATGTGTAAGTGGGGAGGGGGAGACAAAGCTACTTAGCCACAGTTAATTCCCCCATCTACATCAAGGGGCAAACTGGTGTCCATGGCACACACATCATGCGGGATTAAAATGTACTTTTCAAAGTGTTGAATATTTTACTTATCAAGTGACAAAAAATAGAGGTATGTAGGATGGTAACATTTGCTTAGCAAAAAAAAAAACTTTCAAAAACACAAACTGGTTTCATTTACGAATATACTTTATCTCAGTTCATTTCATAGTTTTACAGGAAAAATTCAAAATTCCTCTATTCGATAATCAGTATCCCCCAATACTATAGTGAGTATGTGTTACATTAACAAACTTCTCAGTTAAAATTTCTAGAACATCTGTATCACCTAATATAACTGTTAGACACTCGTAGTTAAGATTTGTACTGTAATAACGAATTACAAACACGTACAAAAAGAAGAGGAAAAGCAGCACTTTAAGATACCTTAAGAACAACTTCAATTTTTATTTTCTTTGGTTAAATAAAAATAGTAAAGACTAACATAATTTTGTATAAAGCATGCCTTATTTTAATCATAATATATTTAATATATGTTTTACAAACATTTTTTTCTTTATGGAACAGAGAGCAATACAGTTACATTAGTGTTCCTTGATTCAATAGCCCCTTGAAATATTTATAGAAATGATGTTTTTTCAGAGCTATAGTACCCATGTTGTTCAGATACTTGTTTTAAAGCTACAAAACTGGCTGAAATAAAAAAAATACATATTGCACAATACAAATCTTAGGAAGTGAACTTACTTGCTTCATTCCTACTAGAAATGACGATTCTTGACGAAAGTAGAAAACTAACACAGCTTAAGATGTTATTGATGTTCTTTTCCAGTTCTGTAGTTAATTACATATCGTACATCACCTCTAGCCTAAATCCATTTGCCCAATGATGATATGTTGTACCACAGTTTGGTAAATTTGGAGGTGAAGAAAACATGTTAGTAATAGGAAATGCTACGTTTCTACACAGATGATAAGAGCAGCCTTCTGCTCTGCATAATAAACTCAAATGATTGTAAAGAGCACTGCTACGTACTGCTGACAGTAATGGTGGTCATCCAAGTTACAAACAAGTACAGAACATTTTATGTACTGTAAATATTTAGGCTTTATAATATATTATATTTGCAAATGATTACTGAATAACCTTGTAATATTTCTTTAAGAAGCCAAGTTAGTTCCTCAGTAGCCACCACAGTGAGTAGTTAAATTTTCTGTGTCCCATGTTGGGAATTTGGCACTACACGTTACATGTTTGTGATTGTTCTCTAAATTTGTTGAATTAAACTGCAATCTTTTGATTATTGGTGTTGTTTAAATTAATGTTTAGTAGTATAGTATAGGCTAGTATTGAATCGAGACACTGGCCATGGTCAAAAGCCATTGGTTATTAATTACTTAAAAACAACATGTAAGAAGCAAATATAAAATATAGTACATACTGTACAATACTAGTATTCACAATATTAGTATTAGCGTATGAAAACCAGCAAAATTATTCTCTATCATGGTGACCCACAGTCTCCAAAATTTCACTACTGTGCATCAAATTACTTTCAGCTTAAACATGTTCTTGCATTGCCAAAGTATTACCTTATCAGTTATAGGTGTTAGTCATCACCTAAGGTCCTACTTAATTTATTTTAAACTAAGTTAACTTTTTTGTCAATTATTTGAATAAACCAGAGTATATAATTAAGAAACGTTCTATTTTGTCACAGGCCAAAATAAATTACCTATTAAATATAATTGGAAGAGAGAAGAGGAAAGAAATGAGGATAGTTGAGGACTTAATATTCAAAAGTGGCTAAGTACTATTTTTGACAAAAATGAGAAAAAATAGTTAGGTACATAGAAAGGTACCAAAATATTAGGTCGAAGACATACCTAGTGATATTCATGTGTGCCGTACATCAGCACAACTAAATGGTTGGAGTAACACCAATGCATTCTAGTTCATTAAAAAATATATATTGATGTTCATAAGTGTTTTGTATTAATTACTATTCGATTGCTTCTATTTACTACTATTGTAAAAGAAATATGTGAATGTATTTGCATAGTTCCTTGCTCATTTGTTTGTCGCAGAATACTGTTCCCGACATTATCTCGAAACTTACCTTTTGGCACTTAGCCCTTTATGAATGTTAAGTCCTCAATTGTTTATCTTAAGAAGGTGAAGGAAGGGGACAGAAGAATGCCAATGTTGAAAGGTGCAACAACTGATGAGAAAAAGGCTGAACTGCTGCATGCCCAGTACTTGTCTCTGTATGAGAAGCAATATGAGTAGCATAAAGAAACTAAAGGAGCTCAGGGGCCTCTTAGATAGATAACTATTAGAAAGTAGTGTTGTAGAAAAGGTAGTAAAATGGTTAGTGTAGTCAGTACAGTGTAAGTTTGCCAAAATTTTGACATTTATCTTCTCAAAACATAATCTTAAACTGGATTGCTGAGAACCTGTTTTTTCAGGAAGTCAGGATGGTTTAAATGCCGCAGAAAAGAAATGTCACAATCAGGCAAACGTATACTGTACGATAAGGGTATAGGTGCTCAAGTTTGGTGGGGTTGGTCAGCTATCTAGAAGTTAATATTTCACAGATCTTTGGAGCGAAAGTTAGGATTGGAAGGAAGCAGGGAGGTCCCAATTTTGAAGCCACGAGAGGAGGCTAGGGGGAGGCCTGGCAGCTACAGACCAGCAAGTCTTACATTGAATACTGGAAAAGTAAGTTAGGCTGCCTGTTAACTAAGACAGGAAGGAATAAAAGTGAGAAGATCCAGGTGATTAGCAGAACAGAGCAGAGCACATAGTCAATCATTTGGCAGTTGGTAAACGAGGGGAATTTACTAACGGAGTTGTTGACTACAAAAAGAGGAGGGGGGTTGGAAGGGATTGAGTAGGAGGTAACAGCTTGCCACCGGGCAGTTGACCAATTACAAGTTATTATTTATTAGTGGTTAATGACAGCTGGTAGGGCTTATGTGTGCTCAACATGCAGTAAACAAACCAATGCACTTTATATTTATTCATCCCGTAAACTCACGTTGAATCACCTTCATGTAATAGATGTGGTTCTTGTTAGCATATAACCCAAGTTACACACACTATATGTACATATTACACAAGAAATTCAATTAAAGAATAAACACACAACATAGTTAACAACAATTTTGAAGACAGAAGCAAAGACTTGACTGGTAAAAACAGTCATAAATCCACATTTTATTGCCCATGTCAGGGTAAAAGTTAGCGATAAAAAGTGTTTAGAATTTATAAAAAAGATTTGTATGTGCACACATGCGTGTCACATGGCAGTTTGTTACTTAATAAAGTTAATGAATAATATGCACCATTCTGGAAAGTTTTAACTTGCTGTTTGGTTGATACAAACTTGTTGGATTTCTCATTGCATGGGAGAGAACTATACATTTTATTTTTAAAAAAACTTGGGATTATTATAAACAAAATTTAATGTTTTGTAGATACATCAGAAGTAACTATCAGTTACATGTGGTTGCAAAATGATAATTCCTGCATGCAACAGCAGATCTAAATTTTATGGGAGGGGGGGCTGCATTGGATTCGATGTTACCTATTTAAAATCTTGGAAAAGTTTGCAGAGATATTGTGCTTTGTGAAAGTATTGTCAAATTCACAGGCACTACTATAATAACCTTATTTCAACTTGCAGATTATTTGGTCATTAGCGTGTAATTGAAATGTTGGTTTTCGGTTTGGGGGAGGGTTACATGACCCATGCCCTTCTGGGTCCGCCTCTGTGAGACTGACATGAGACTAAAAATTAAACATGTATGGAATTTGTATAGCATTTGTCACCATGACTAATGTTAAGCTTTGGTATTGGTCACTACAAGAGTCACAGAAGTACAGAAATTTATTAATTTCGTAGCCACCAGTATACATCCATATAAAAGGATGGGCGTTGTCAGTATTATACACATAAGAGTACATATTAAAATTATCTTTTACCAAATACATATATTACTGAAACAAACATTATTTATCAAAGAATTCTTCTACTAAAGTATAGAAAGTTTTTCCAATAAAAAAGCTTTAGGTTATGATTTAAAGTATTTGTTGTCACTGATTTCCATTATATTACTTCTTTATTAATTTCATACCCGTATAGTATGGATTGGATGCAAATTTGCTAGTTCTGAAATGAACATTATGCAAGTTATCAGCAATTCTTGTAGAATATTGGTGTATATCAATATTTTTTACAGGTCTTATATTATTTTTATGAAAACAATATTGTTTTATAAATATATGCATACTACTATCATTATTTCATATTCTTTGAAAAGTTGTCTACAGTGACTTCTGTACTCCTTGCCACTGATTATTCGCACTACTTTTTTTTTGTAGAACAAATATTTTTTTCCATCTTGTAGAGTTCCCCCAAAATACAATACCACAACTAATAATATATTGAATGTTTGAGTAGTAATATGCCAGAATTACACTGCCAGAGCACAGTTTTTGTAGTGCATAAATAACAAAACATGTAGAACTCAATTTTTTACAAATATTATTAATACTGTATGTTCTGACCAGGGTAGGGAATTATCTATTGTGAGTACAAGAAATTTGTTGTTTACATACCAATCTTAATGTTATTTTGCTTTACTAAGTTACTCTTGTGCAGTGCAAATTGAACTATGACTGATTAGTTAGAATTTAGGGCAAGTTTGTTTGCAGAGAACCAATGTAACATATCAACAAGTGTTTGTTTAGTTTTCTCTGCAAGCGTAGCTTTGTCAGGATCCACAATTAAAATACTTATATCGTCTGCAAACAATAACAGGTAGTCTGCTGTTATGCTTTTAGGGAAATAATTTATATAAACGTTGAATAAAATTGGGCCATATATTGAACCCTGCGGAACTCTGTGTCACAGTGCTAGGCTCAGATAGATAATCTAAGATAAAGTTGGTTTCGCTATGTGTAATTGATGTAACTTGTTTCCTTTCTTTTAGATGTCACCTAAATAAATCATTGGCCACTCCTCTTATTCCGTAGTTTTCTAGCTTATTCAAAAATAGATCGTGATCAACACAATCAAAAGCTTTTGATAGGTCTGCAAAGATACTACTAGTAAAATATGTATTATCACAAAATGTAGTTAAGTGTTCTGCTGATAAAATTACAAATTGCAAAGCTTCCTTCCATAAAGCCAAACTGACACTTTGATATTATTCCATATGTAACATACAAATAGAAGAGGTCTTAATGTCTGTAGTAGTAACTGATTGTGGATGTCACAAAAGCCTTTAGGCCTATGTGCAAGCAGCTCGCCACCCTGCAACGAGTGGAGTTGTCACATCGTTGCTCATCTGGATGCTACACTTGAGAGTGCTTTGTAGGAGAGGCTGAAAACACCAATTGAAATCTGCATTTTTCAAAACTAATATGGATAAAATATAAACTACAATCCTGATTAATGGTATTTGCCAACTTTATGAGTAAATATTTATCCAGAATTACTCATTCGTTACGCAATCTCTTGCGCCGTAGTTAAATGTACGATGTTCTGGCGTTAGATATTGTGCCTCGGAAGTTTGTAACAATAAAAATAACTTTGTTCAAAACATTGGCTAAACTACTGTCTAGGATTGCTGTTTGACTTTCGCAAATTGGCATCAATAAACCTACAGTTATAATAAGAATTTATTGGTTTGTGGACGTACACCATTGCTCATGAGCAATGGGGTACGTCCACAAACCAATAAATTCTTATTGTAAACTCCCATTGCAACAAACATTTCAAAATTTCACCTACAGTTATAGATTGATGCTTTTAGCATTGAATCGTGTACCAATCCCTCTTAACACATTCCTGGATCCATATCTGCATCACACGTTGCTTACATTATAGTACACTTTGGGCAGATTAATTTACTTAACACCATACATTGGCACAGGAAAGGAAAATGTATTTGCTTCTGCAGTTATGTACCATGTAAAAATGGTATTTGACTGAAATTGGACATGCACAACAAACCAAACAAAACCATGTATTTACAATTAAT
This sequence comes from Medauroidea extradentata, assembly GCA_003012365.1. Lineage (NCBI taxonomy): Eukaryota > Metazoa > Arthropoda > Insecta > Phasmatodea > Phasmatidae > Medauroidea > Medauroidea extradentata. Next base: position 3,160 of record PNEQ01068498.1, on the reverse strand, counting down.
ATTACCTATTTGAAAAAGGTAATAAATAAATTGAAGCATAACTTTTTGTAGTAACATGTAAAATTTTAATTGAAGACACTGGCTATGTACAAGATTATGAACATGTTCTACATGCTTTCGTAACAACATTGTATTTTTTTCTCATCAGAAATAACGTCAGTCCAGGAAAATTATTGTCACACACTTGAAGTAACCATTTAGGGCACATGGGGAAGTGAGCTGACCAGCTCAAGGCTTTATAGGAGTTCTAGGAAACAACTTTAAGATTTAGGGCCGTATCTATAAACTGCTTTTGAATGACAACCAACTGCTCACTAATGCTTTCTCTATGGGTATAGCAGTTATTTGTCATTCTAAAGCCGTTTATAGACACGGCCCTAAGTGTTACAACTGCAGTTCAGATGGGTTGTGATGGACATAGCGACTATAATGGAGATAGGATTGGAAGTTCATCCTTGAGCGCCGGGAGGTCTGCCCCTCCAACCTATCCAGGAGTGATGGATAGTGTTTTTTCGGCCCTGCGGATGCCCCCTTTTCAACCGTAGTCAAGGCGGGGAGTTAGTTCCTTGAATATCTGTTCTGACATAATTTCATACAACACAATGCCATGATGACACTGAGTAATAACAGAATACAAGGGTAGGGTAAACCACATATCCAAATCAAACTCTCAGCAGGATTTGTCTTAAGGTAGAAAACAATATGGTTTTAACAGTAATGCACCCAAAAAATGCAAACTTAGTCCTCCTAAATAGACTGTAAATAATTTGTACTCTCCAAATGTATTGTTGGTTACACCAGGGGAGGGAAGACTTAGAAGAACAAAAACATTGGAAGCAAAGAAAAAGCAGGAACTTTTTGTGTTCTTCCAAGCATCTTAAGCAGACACATTCATTTTACCCTCTGTGTTTCACAAACAGGCTTGGGACTGTCTACGGCCACATTAAAAATTAAACTGATTTATAAAACGAACTGCCTTGACATTTTGTTTTATTGCAATGGTAACCGCCAATATCTGTAACAAAAAAAAGTAAAAAAGCAACAAACTGATCTATCATTATGCAAACACACAGTACAGTGTGACTTGTAACCTTATAAAAATTCCCAAAATAAATAAATAAAATGAATTAGGCTACAAAACAATGATGAGAAAAGTAAACAGAACTTTTATATTATCATGACAAAATTTTTCGCTCTAATTACAGCAATAAATTATTGAGAGCATTAAGAACAAAATTATATACCCGTGAAGGTATCGTCACGTACGGTAAGGATTAGTAAACATTCATTACCTGGTCATCATGCTTACAAGTAGACTTAAAAAAAATTATGGTTCACCAATTCTGAAAAATTGAAAAGCATTAACAGAACTTAACTCTTACATAATAGTAACTGAATTTCAGTCTCAAGACATTGTCACAAACACACAATATCAGTTATAGGTAAAAATTATTAAGGACTACTTTATTTACAATATAGTCAGCAATACAGTCATACAAGGTAAGGAATGGTGAACATTCATGTCCTAGTCATCATATTAACTACACATAAAATAGAACTGTAATCCATACTCTAAAACCAGATCGTTAGCCAATGTTGTTAACCAGCCTCCACTCATCACTGGACAGGGAGATGTGCCCTGGGCCTAGAGACAGAGTGGTACAGCGAGGCCCACCACACCTTAGTCTGTCCCCCATATCACCTCCCCAGTGATGTGGATGTATGAGGATACGGGGTGGAGAGGGGAAGGAAACTATACATTGCAAACTTAACATAAACCAGCAACTCACTGCACTAGCACCAGACTGCTGATGTTACGAAACAAGAGGTGGCCATCAACCCAAACTACTTACATGTAACAAACTACCCACTACTTCCTCATCTATACCTAACTGTGGCAGATACTGACCTAAGAACACTGATGATGGCTCGTTTAATGATGGCTGCAAAAATTCATTACACAGTAGGATGTTAAATGCAATACAGGTTACATATAAAAGCAAAAAATAAACTGAAGCTACTACTACACTGACACAAATGCTGTATAGTGGCATTGTAACTTGACGCCAGCCGCAGGGCCAGCGTATGGGTTAAGCCCATAATGGCGCAAGTGTGTCCTTTTCTACCCACCCAAAAGCATTCTCAAACTCTCCCATAATCGTTCCGCAACCCCAGTGTGTATGCATGCCAAATCATTTAGTGCGAAGTGTATTCTGAGGGCCGATTAAATATCGCTTTTGAGAGGTGCAGCGCAAAATTTGCACCTGCGCTGCGTTGCTTTGGTATTAAATATACAAATACGCAGGTGAAAGTGGTCACGTGACGGCGTAAAGTGCCTGAAAATCTGCGACTAGCAAATGGCTCGACGCAAGTATATCTGCGCCCTTCGCGCATGCGCATTGGACAATTTTCGGGTGTGTGAAAGTGAATAAACATAAAAGTTGGTTATCTTTATGTGTATCCAGTGTTCTATGAAGTTTAATTATTTACGTTTTCGTGTAAATATTTCACAATTTCAGCTTTTTATAGTTACGCAGTACAGTAGAAGTACGAAAGTGAAATGGTTTTTTTTACTAAATAATCATTAAAAATGGGCAACGATTTATTATCCTTTCCACGGAATATATTTTGAGGGCAATTTTCCGTGGTACACGACGATAAAGTAGAGTTGGTTTGTTGATGAGGTTATTTGTGCCCTTAAAAACTTTGCCTAAACATTTATGCAGATGATAATGTAAATAAATAGTGAATATGTTTTGCAAGTACCTGTTTGGCTAATTTCGTGGAACATTGACATTAACATAACCTCTCTATTCACCTTGCTTGGATGGGTGGTTTCAACATCACAACTACCTCGTCGACTTGTTTCCACATTACACGTATTTTATTTAGATTTAGTTTATTGCATCCTTAGATCTTTTTTGTGTACATTTTTGCACAAAGATATCGGACAAGTCATACTTACAATATACAAACAAATGAATAAATTACTTGAGTTATACATTAAAAATTATACACTAAAAGAGCGAAATTCAAACATTTCTTGTCGGTTCAGGCTCGCACGTAGGCTCACGTCAGCATACTTCATAGTCTCCACATGTAAAAGAAAAGAAAAAAAAACAAGAGAAGAAACAGAATCTTAACCCAGAGTAAATATCTT
>PNEQ01068497.1:0-13677 GCA_003012365.1 Medauroidea extradentata | reverse complement strand
AAGTCTTATTTTACAACAGTTCAACATGGCGTCGAAATGGTATGTAGAGCACGTGGAAATGCTAATAGAAAATTAAAATATCCGTGCTTGAGTAGCTAAAACTGCTGCAGCACATAATTTTTTTCTCCGTAGTTTTTCGCGCCGATCCATGTTGCAATGAACAAAACGACCATTAAAAAATGTGGCGGTGGTGTTATGCAATTTCTGTTATCACTCTGGGTACCATGTGAATATGAGCGAGGAGCCACGCACCATTTTCTGCTATACCCACAACTCAGAATCTGCCATAAATATTTTTATGCCCATGGGTATAGCAGAAGGTAACAGGAATTTAGGCATCGTGTGAGGCCGGCTTTACCAGCCACTCCACTCTCCTCCTCTCCTGCAGTGGTGTGGTCTGAAACTTTAGAATGTAGCATCGTTTACAAAGCTGTGTCAGAAGCTCTTGTATTGGGGGCAAATTTGTGGCTGAATTCGTTATGACGTCACAACTGTTTACAGTAAAGTGTTTAGTTTGCCTTAAGTTCAACAGTTCTGTTAAATGCTGTCTATGAATGGTCATCCCACAATTTGTGCCTTCAGCCCGCACTTCTTCAAGGAGATCCGTATCTCTGCACTGGCTCTGCTGAAGATGGTGATGCACGCACGTTCAGGGGGCACCCTTGAAGTGATGGGGCTTCTCTTGGGGAAGGTGGATGCAAACACCATGATAGTGATGGATTCCTTTGCTCTGCCTGTAGAGGGCACGGAGACCCGGGTCAACGCACAGTCTCAGGCGTATGAGTACATGACTGCTTACATAGAGGCAGCCAAGCAGGTGGGTTTTTTACTTCAGCGAACAGATGTAAGATCATCTGATGAATATCTGCTAGATGTTACTATTTTTCACAACTATAATGATTATATTTATAATACTTAAATTACTGTATTGTAATAAGAATTTATAATCAAAATTAGTGCTCTGCTGAACATTTGGTAACAACATGCATAATTTGTCTGGAAACATTTAACAACAATAATTTCTTTATCTTGTAATTTTTTTTATTTATTGTGTCTACAAATTTTATGCTTGTGTTCCTCTCACGTGCCATAGAAGATAAAAGGTCATGTAAATATGTCAAAAATACAGAATATTGTTTATTGTGACAATGATGCAAGTGTATTAAGGTTACCTGTTCTAACAGAACATTATCTGAAATGTGAGAAAATAAAATAGGGTACTTACAAGCTCATTTCAGGAACTAATGGTGTTGGTAGTGATTGCAGGTTGAACATACTTTCTACATATTCACAGTAAGTTTAGGTATCTCACGCCTAGGTAATTTTCCAAAGTATTTTTAGGAAATTCGTGCTGTAGAATTTTGGTAGTGAAATTAATATGTATAGTAAATTATTATAGTACATATTGTGAAAAATTGAGATGTCATACAGGAAACCATCTACTGTTAATGTTTTTTACAGATTGAACTATTTTCTAACCTGTTTTGGTAAAATAGTAGTGAAACTTTCCACCGGTTTTCCTATTTGGAAAAATTTGTAGAACGAGTTTAGAGAAACTAAGAACATGTTCAACCGGCTACTTATTGTTGAAAAAATGAATATATCTGCATAAGTTTATTTATGGCATTGAATGAGACGTAGTTTGCTTGTACCACAGCACCCCACATAAAATGTAAACACCTGTATTTATTAACGTAATCGCAGCATGTTTTTTACCAAAATTTTTGGCCCAAAATATAGGGTGCAGCCATTATAAGGGGGTTTTAAAAAATTTTGTTTTATTTATTTTGGCGTAAAATAAAAAGTAAATTTCCCCATATTTGCTTGTACATATATAGCATGACCTTTTCTGCAAAAATAAAGGAAAAGATTTCTAGGTTTAAAATAAACATGAAAAAGATAAAAATCTCGTTAATCCATTCATGTGCATCGCTAATTACTGTGTCAATTGTTGTTGAAGACAGATGTTGGAAATATCGGTGGATATCTAACATTATCCACCTGTCCGTTTTAACCTTTAAATATCCGTTAAAACTGCAGGCCTGCTATAAACACACTTTTAACACACACAAGAGTTTTTCATAGTTACTGGTCCCACGAAACGCTGGGTGCACATGGCAACGACTTTCTGTGCACGGGTCAAGTCAGCCGAGCGAGAGACTTGGCAATGCTGCACGTGACATGTCTGTCCGCCGCGGACTTCACACACACACATTGCGCAGGTGATGCCTGTGGATTCCTGGTAAAGGCACAGTCATATGCCCTCACTTCTCTGCTTATTTCTAACTTTTTTGGAGGAAGTTATCGGCGCTTCCCATTAGACACGTCATGCGAGCATAACATAAATGACGGTGCCTAGACAAGTGTGCCATAATCAAGATGCTATTTGGACCGAGTGTCGTGTTTTGTAACTAAAAATGTTTAAATGCTTGTGTAATATGGTCACTAATTAACAACATGCTTTAAGATGAAAGTCGTCTAATTCTGCTAGGTGGCCAAAAGATGCCGCACTTCAAAAGTAAAAGGGATTTTGTTATTTGCAAAATATCTATTTTTCTTAGGAACAAAATTATTACTGAACCAATCTCCGAAAAGTGCACATACAAACATAAACGAGGCCTTCATGTTAGTGTTCCAGATTGAGTTGTACCTTACTCTACTCTGCATCTACCTGCATGACGAAAATCAGAGCCAGCTGCGCTATCTGCAGATAACTCATTACTGTATGGTGTTCCAGGCAATACAAATAAAAATCTGGACTACCTGTATTTGTTTCCACATAATTAAATTTTTAGTTTTCCATGTACAGCAGAACCCTGTTTTATCATTTGTGAATGGACTCAAAAAAATCTACTTTGTAAAAAGTTATTCCTTATGAAAGGGTTATTTCTTGTTATAGGGACCAAATACAAGTTTTTTTCATTTATGTAGCAGAGTTCTAGTGTAGATAATTTTAACAAAGTGGTAACGGCCTGGTAATCCGAAGAATTGTTTTCGAAAACAAACTACACAAAACCAAGATTTCCACATTTATGTAATTTTTGTTCAGAAATACTGTAATGTAGAGACAAACTGCTACAAGATCTATGTGAAGTGTTCAATATTATTACAGTACAGTACTACTATGTACTACTAGTTGTTAGGTACGTATTCTCATAAAGTCAGTAAATTTCTTTTTAGCTGAATGTTATAAATCTGCGTGCAGATGCAATATTTTGCCACATGCCTAAAATCTCATTAAATATTTTCCGAGGGAATATTTACATGTACTATACCTATCTGTTCACTATAAAGAATTTTAAATGTTGTGTTAAAAATTTTGAGTCCCCTTCATGTATTGTACTTTGTATCGTGATGTCAGTGTATAAGCACTTGTCAGCATGTTAACATATTGCTGCGAATTAAGTAAACAAATTTTTCTTCCTACTGAATTTTGTTAGTCTGTTAAGCTAGGACAGGGCTTCATCTCAATTACAGTAGTGTGCACTAATGAGACTATGATGTGCTCCTGTCATAACATGCATGTCTGGTTTTGACAGTACAGTACAGTATTTATTTTATTTATTTATTTTGTGTTTTACAAGCTTATTAGACTGTTAATATGTGGGATCGATGTTATGAATGTGTAATGTGTGGTGATAGGTTGGCAGGCAAGAGAACGCCATTGGCTGGTACCACAGCCACCCAGGTTATGGCTGCTGGTTGTCTGGCATTGACGTCTCCACGCAGATGCTCAACCAGAACTTTCAGGAGCCGTTTGTGGCCATTGTCATCGACCCAGTCCGCACCATCTCTGCTGGCAAGGTGTGCATAGGAGCCTTCCGCACATACCCCAAGGTATGTTATCATTGCTGGGTTGGAACTATTTGTGTAGACAATCTGATGTTGCTTGCAAAACATTATTTTAAAATATTTCAGTTACTAAGATAACAAAAAATCAATACTACTTTCATTTTAGTTCCGGTAAGAAAACTGAAGTGTAAAAACAAAAATGTGTGTGTTGATTAAATAAGAGGTTAGGTACATTTCAAATATTCATTTAAGTGATTAAAGAAGAAAATGTTATGTCTGTTCAGCCTTTTGCATACTCATTGTGCTAGTATATAATTTTATTTACTCAGTTATAGCTATCTTTTAATGTACCGTATTTGCCCATTTACCCATTGCACCCATGTAAGCCGCACACTCCGTTTTTTTTTCAATAACAAGTTTGGAATGTTTTTATTTTTTTAATTATTTAATTTTTTTTAATACAATTTGAATTTAGCATTGTAGGCTTCAGGTAGTCGCTGGCAAACAGTGGTTTTATGACGCACACATAGGCCAGTCCTTTTGTAAAACTGATAAATCCATCTTGTGTTTGCTTTGAATTCTTGATATACGTCTAATTGTTTGGCAAACTTTTAAGGCTTGCATTTTTCACATGTCTGTTGAAACTGCACTACTAAACTATTGTAGCTTGGTTATATACTCAGGTAAGCATCTTCCAAACTGTAGGAATTTGGCTGTCTTCCCTCTAAAAGATCTCCTGTTGACATTACCATCTTGTAACTTATTTTTTCATTTTGTGCCATTCGCTAATACATGACTCTGACTTGTTGTACTTATGACTTGCTGCACAGTTTCCTATTTCTTGAGCTTACTTAATTATTTTTTAGCTTCTCAACTAATGTAAATGAACACAATTGTTTTTGACATTTTGATTTCTCAAAGAACTACAGTACAAAAATGCTAACGTACGTAGTGGCTACAAAAACACTTACAGTATTGACCCAAAAATAAGCAGCATATTTTAAAAAATTTTTGGAGTCTTAAGACTTGTGTGTGGCTTATTTTCGCATATTTAAAAAAATAATTTTTTTTCACTAAAATTTTAAAACTTACAAAAATATTTGAAACCTCACGCAACAAGTAAACCTCGCTACATCGTTGGAAACCATACAGAAAATGCTGCATCCAAACTTAGGGAACACAAAACATCGCACACATAACCTCAGAAATTATGTACAATTAAATATAATGCATTACGTACCTAAAAAAAATCTTTCAACATTGTATGTTGGCCGAGTCACGTTGGCGTCATATTTTATTTATTTAGCACATAGAATAATTCTACCGCATAGTAAAAAAATTCACAAATAAACTTAATGAAAACAGAAAATTAAAATAATTAATTTTATTCCATTTCGGCTCCTTTCAAACTTTATTCAAAGGTAAGAAAATATGTTTGAGCAATAAACAAAAAATATGTAAACAACTTTAGTACTCAAAGAAAACAAACACAAGTCAATAGATATTGGAATATGTCATCAGTACAGCCAAACTACGAATGTTGCGTTTGTATTAGAACAAGATATTGATAATCGCAATGCAAACAAATATGTATGGCATTAAAGAAATGTCGCTGTAAAACAGTTGACCGTCACTACCACTAGACTGTGGTCCATACAATCGATTGGTCCGCCGTTTCTCAAACATTTTTTCGCGCGGGAGTGTGTGAATGTAGTGTGTTATCTTCTGTCACTGGACCCGTTTGTTTTTATTTTATGGGAAACACAAACATCAAGAATTAATTAATCACTATGTCCGAAGTTGTGTCCTAGGACAAGAATGCGCTGATTGGTGCATGTGACTCTGTGACGTCACATCAGTGTCCGAAGTTACGTCTTAGGATAAGCTTGGTCCTAAGACAGATATTAACAAATCTTAACTTTTGTCCATAGTTGCATCCGAAGACAGAGGAAAATTTCTACTATTTTCATGGGAATTCGTAACTACGTATAAAATTGGAAGCCTTGAAACTAAACATGAAAAAAATACAAGGTTTAAATCACTAGGAGCTGGACAAACTATTAATTAATCACTATTTTGGACCAAATAAATGTGAACAGTGAGGGCGAATCTAACCACGAAGTTCGAACACGTCCACTGCCACGGTCACGTTCGTGGTGTAATGCGTCTTTATGCACTCTTACTTATTTTATGTGTATTGTTTTTGCTACTTGTAATCACTAGGTAAATTAATAGTGGTTGAAAGCACAAGTCACTTTTGTTTCAGTTCCTCGGGTTGGTTTATTACAGTTTGTTCATCACAAAGGAACTTATGAGATACAGCACCTTCGTACATTCGGCTTGCAACCAGATTTTGAGAGCTGCGTGCTGACATAAGTTAGGTTTTAGCTCTAGCTGAGGTCTTGTGAGAAATTACATTCACAGAGTGTATTCAATACCCGCGGGAGAACCGGTAAGTTCTTCAAAACTAGGCGATTTCAATCTAGACTGTGGTGACTGCACTTCTCTAGGTCGCACACCAACCACTTTCGCGCTCGCCAATTAGCTGCCAGTCTCATCTTTACACCACCGGGCAACCAAAATTCCGTACCCTCTGGCACCGCACCTTGCTACCCCGACGCGTCGCTACCAACAACCCTCAGCCAGGGCAAAACACTCCCCTAGTGCCAAGACACCCTTACAGCTTACTCCGCCGTCACACAGCTACTCATTTTTACATTGCTTTGTACTTATATTATGCTGATAAGACACTGATTTAAGATACAGTCAATTCATTCAATAGGTTTCCAAAACAGTGATTATGCTATATTAGTCTTATGACATTACTAATTAACGAACTTCCTTGTGGATGAAGAAACAGTTCCTACCACCAGGGTACTATTTGGGTGACGTCACAAGAGTCTAAAAATTCCAGAGTTGTCGTCTGGCCAATCAGCACAGATGTGACCATATTTGGTGAGGTTTCCTTCAGCCCAACCTCCCTTTGCCGGCGCCAGCCTGTCGGCTAGGCTAATAATCATCACTTCCTCCCAGACACAGCAATTTAAATAAACACTAATAAACTCTTAACAGGTGCAAAACACAAAAATAAGTTATGTAGATAATCTGCAGGAAATTAAATACTGATTTGTTTGATACCAAACTCGATATAGCTCCTTTGGATTTAGTATGACATTAAAAATAACAGTGTTCTTATAATAAAAGAATAATCTTCAACAATCTAAACTTCACAAGAAACTCTTACTGAGGCAACTTCCGACCACACAGTACTAAAAGGAGAATAAATGCTGCAATGCACTAAATGAACAGATTCATATGCAGTTTTAAAACAAAATGGTTAAATTCACAGTTATCATCCTAATTTAAACAAAATTAACTAAGACTAACAATACGCTAACTCTATTATTAGCACACCACAATAGGTAGTTACCAATGTAAACATATAATTATTCACTACAGTAACAGAGGTGAGGTGCTCATTCACCTTACAGTGGACACGGCCATATGTAAATAGGAATGTGGACCATTTAGACATTCATTGTACTGAAATTCTGGCAGGACCAAGAAAAATAAACTATGAATATGGGAAAATGAAACAAATAGGAACAATGTAATATTCTCGGAAGAGCCTATGTGGTGTGTGGTTAAGATTACATTTATTGTTTCAGAAGTTACAAAAGGGGATGTCTATAAAAGCTTTCTTAAGTTAATTTCAATATGCGCACTGTGAAATAATGTTGTAAAAAAATTTCGCTTTCACTCGCAGTTAAGGCAAAACATTTCTACCCTAACCCAGTTCTTGGATTTTTTGGCCAAGACTTGTATTGGAGTTTTTTTCGTTTTCAATTTTGTGTACGTAGTAAATTTTAATAGTGCGGCCTATTTTCAGAGCAATAAGGTAGCTGCTGCTCGCAGAGAACGTCACTGTGCACGACTAGTTATCGATCGCACCTGACTAACTGTATATCTGCATTCCTCCACCTGCAATTCTTTGTGCGTGCATGCTGAGCCACCTGCGCTGTTATAAAGTCTCTGCGTACGCCACCTACCTACCTGTGTAGCACGCGGACTTCAAATATAAATTATCCATGTAAGTCGCGCACCCCTTTTTTGTAATCCAAATTTTGGGAAAAAGGTGCAGGGGTACGTGGGCAAATATGGTACTGTACTGTAAATAATTCAAAGAAAGAAATTGTTTGTTATTTATTGGTTCTAATGTAAAATTTTTCTGTATGCTCTAATATGTAAACTGCAGTATTAAACGTTTTTTTTTTCCCTACTCGATTACAAATACTTGTTTACACAAACTTATTCATTTGAACTGCAAAAATTCGTGCCCCTTGAGGTTTGTGTAAGACACAGTACAGAATGTAGATTGGCTAAGAAATATATTTTCCTGGCTCAGGTTTTGTTTGTGGCATTTACTGCTAATATTGTGTATGATCCCTACAAATAATATAGGGCCAAGGATGGTTAAGGCTGGCACAATAAGTTGGAAATGTGTGTAGAATGTTTCAGGTGTTTGTAATTTGTTTTTATGGTTTGTTTGGGTTGAGAGGTTGTGGTTGTGCAGTTTGTTGTATTCTGGGACTGTTCAATGTTTGTAATATCGTATTTGCCAGCATATAGGACAACCTCGCACATAAGACGAGTAATGGTTTTAAAGGTACCAAATCTTGAGAGAGTAAGAAAGAAAACAAAAAGTAAATAAATGATTTTGAAATTCCCGACAGAAAATTTTTTTCCTTTGCCAGAAACATAAAAAGTTTAGTTTAAATGTTTTTAACGCATGTATTACCGTTATATAAACATCATAGGAGACACATAAACCAATAACATTGGCTACTACTGCCCTCTGGGTGCCCAAGAGCCAAGTAAATGCTTGCTGGCAGCTGTGCGTGACTTGGCAATGCCGGACTGAGGCATGCCGCGCACTGCATGGCAACGCCAGGCTACAACAGCTTCTTGCAAGGTCAGTGCATTCCTGTGCACTGTTGTCGTCTGCCAGCCTAGCACTAGAGAGTAGACACGTGGATGTGTACCTAGGTCCTCGTTTTCTCCGTCCGAGAGTTTTGTACTGGCGAGACAAAGGATCTAAGCATGCGGACATAGATCCTCGTTTTCTCCACCCAAGAGTTGTGGACTTTAGAGACAAAGAATCTAGGCATGCGCTCCAGCTGCATCTATCGCCAAGCGACGCACGCTTTGCTCCGAGGTAAAAGTGGTCTTTGTTACGAATATGACGCTCATGGAAATTTCGTACCGTAAATTTTACTATAAAAATGAGGCACTTGTTTTCATTTGGGACGGAAAACGCAATTCTTTGAAACATCATACAACTCCAAAGCTTACAGCTTAACTTTCAAACGACTTTTAGGTTACCAAAAATTTTCACACTTTCATATAAGACAAGTGGCAATTTTTTAAGGCCCAAATTATGTAAAAATAGCCGTCTTATATGCCGGCAAATAGGTACTGTAAGTAGGTACCGGAGAAATTAAAAGTAATATTATTTAGTTCTTATAGGACATGTATTGTTAATTCAGTAATACTTCTAAAAGTGTTACTGTTAACTGACATACTGTGAAGTGTCCAGCCACTTCCCCATCTTGGTTAAATCTTTATAAAGTATTTTTGTTTTCTTATTTAAATGTAAATTTTTCAGTATGAGTTTGTCAGGTGTCCGGGATGATACAACAGGATTCAATAACCTAGTACAATAATTGGGGACATATTTAGTTTAAATTCATCCTTTCAAAATTTAAGTATTAAAATACTGTCTGGAATTTTAAAGTAGAGTCATTTGTTTATTTTCCTGGCTTGTTTGGTTTCAAATTGACCACAGTAAAATTTTAATTAGTTTTGTTGATACATATACCTAACTTTTCTTGTATTTTAACTAATTTTTTAGTTTTGGCAATTTGAGCATATTAGTATTAAATTTTCCCTGGTGAAGTTAGTAACTTCTTGTGTTGCAAGCTTCTTCAGGCTGTAGGATTTCTGGCGCAGACTTTGTGGTTGAACGCTTGCTTCATGGAATTTTCTACATGACGTAGGTTATTGACGCACGTAGGTCAGCCAGCACAGGGGGTTGCTTAGTATATTGCGCCACAAAAGTAGTTCCGCTGTTGCACACTTTTTGTCCCTAGTTATTATATTTGTGTGGATAAAGAATTTTATTTCGATGTAAAAACTATAAACTGAAATTTTGGAATCCTCTGTTCTCACTTCAGGTTAAAACCTGACTGATGGTGTATGAAAACTAATCAAACTGAGCTATCTGAAATGTGTAAGTTGTAAGGTTCTTAATTTTATTGTTGTATGTGATGTGTAAAATATAATGACATATGTAACTTGCAGCTCCTGACTGTTTTATTTTATCAGTAAAAGACGTTACACTGTATATTGTTGTGCAGTCCATTGTCATGCTTATAATTCTAAAAAATTTCCTGTTGCGTATTTGTTTTTGCATTGTGCAAAATATTTTTACTAAGATTTTAAAGCGATTACATAAGAAATTTGTATATTTTTATGGAAAAATGTAAATTGGTCGTCTCTTACAGGGATACAAGCCAGCCAATGAGGAGCCTTCAGAATACCAGACGATCCCACTGAACAAGATAGAGGACTTTGGAGTTCACTGCAAGCAGTACTACTCGCTGGAAGTGTCTTACTTCAAGTCCTCACTAGATAGGCGGCTGCTTGATTCTCTATGGAACAAGTACTGGGTGAACACACTCAGCTCGTCAAGCCTGCTGACCAATGCAGACTACACGACCTGCCAGATCTTTGATCTGTCAGACAAGCTGGAGCAGTCTGAAGCATCGCTGGCGTCCCTCGGCCGGGTAGGCTTCCTTCTGGGCACCGCCGACCCCCACGAGAAGCGCACGGAGGACAAGCTGCTTAAGGCGACTAAAGACAGTTGCAAGACCACCATCGAGATCATACATGGCCTCATGGCACAGATGATCAAGGACCGCCTCTTCAACCAAATCAAGCCCAAGTCTGATCCTCAGTTGTAGCCCCCAAGCTGTGATACTTGCAGTGCATTCATGTTGGTTCTGTTTCTAATTGCACTATGTGCATGTTAAATAAAACATTAATATCATACTGATTTGAAGTGTGTTCCATTTAAGTTTTAAGTTGGGTGTAAACTAAGAAGAAAATGTGTTTGTGAATCTAGCCCTTTTGAAAATTAGTACCAATAAATAAATTTTCCAATATTCTCTTCATTTGTTACCGCAGTTGTGTGAGGCGATGTTGTGGCCATCAGTTAGCAAGAAACTTAATCTAACAAAATGGCATTAAAACCAGGAGCTTAGCGATAAATAAGTGATCTCTTTTGCTATTACTTGGCTAGTTTGTAAACGTTAAGACATACTGTAATTCAGGTCTGTTTATCACAATTATGAATTTTTCATTACACAGTTTTAACACAATATATGAGTACAAGTGCGTACAGGACGCACATGTATCGTAGATAGAACACATATATACGAAAGGACTAACACATTTCTCTGTGGAAGCGTGTTTGCTCGTTTCTCCGGCTAGACCGGCTTCATCAGGCAGTGAGTCAATGCACAAACTTCCGTGGAGAAATAGGTATGTTCATTCTTTTGTGTGTGTTCTATCTACAGTACCCTGTAAGTACTCTGGCATCATATCTTGTGTTAAAATTGTAATATGTGGCCTTGGCATCCTTCTCCCATTATATACCTATTATTTCATTGAAATTATCATTAATTTAGTTCTGTCCTTGTGTAATTTTGTAAAAACTTTTAGTTTTGTACCAAAATGCAATAAAATGTTAGAATGTTCTTGCATTTGTGCTGATATAAATTTAATAGTAAACATTTTCCAAAAAACTTCAAAATATTTTAATATACAATACAAAATGTCTTTGATGAAAGTACATACAGTAAAACCTCTTTATAACGACCCCTCAAGTTCCCAAGATTATGGTTGTTATAGAGAGGTGGTCGTTATAAGATTTCAGACCCATTTGGAACCTCTATACTGTATGTCAAAATAGACCATTTTCGCATTAAGCCCATGTTCAGTCATCTTAAGCAATAATAAATCTTACATTTAAACTTAGCTATAAACTAAATTTATGACCAGGCATCTTTTGGAGAAAAGGCGATAGGGTATTCTACTCTCTGGGCTTTTCTTTTACGCCGTGAACACTTAGAAAGTCACGCGCTGTGAGGTTACGTGCCATGTCGCCGCCTGCTTGTTATCGGCCAGCCGCTCGGCCGGCCAGGATAGACAATGATGTGGGGGGGGGGCTGCGCGCACATGCACCGATCAATACCACAGCCACAGCAGCTGTACTCTTCAGCGCGTTAGCCTGCTCTGCCTTGAGACTGACTGAAAGATAATCGCGGGCGTGCACTGTGACGTAACGTTATCGCTCTGTAAAAATATTAACGTTACATGTCAATGTGTAAAATATTTTGTTCAGGACAAAGAAAATGTAGCGACATGGTGCCCACTCTACTAAAAGTGTACTATTAATTAGTTAACAGCATAGTTGTGGCGGTTGTACAAGCAAACGTTTAAATTTATTAAAGAGTACACAAGGTAAAAAAATCATGAAAAAACTACAAGTACACTATTAAAAAACTTACCAGATATAATAGCCAACAAACATGATAAATTAGGCAGATCATTTGTTTACTATTATCACTGCGTTGACGGGACACTAAACAAACATACACTAAAAGAAAGTCTGACATTAAAGGGCCGATAGTAAATAATGTCGGGATGCCGAACTCCCGCACAATCTCTGACTTCGGCTACTGTGTCGATTCCACTTCCTAATAATCGTAACCAAATCGAAAGCCAAAAAAACTGCGTGGGTCGTCAATAATCGTTTACAAAATCAAGCCTAATAGTCGTAACAAGTCGAAAGCCAAAAGAACTGCGTGGGTCGTCAATAATCGTTCACAAACTCAAACCAAATAAATTACCAAATTGAAATCGAAAAAATCAAAGCGTAATAAGTTGTCATAAATCGTAAAAAAAAAAAAAAAAAAAAAAAAAAAAAAAAAAAAAAAAAAAAAAAAAAAAAAAAAAAAAAAAAAAACAAGCGAAATCCAAAAGTCGCGCAATAAAGTCATTATAATAGAGCAAACAGAGAGCATGTTGCATATCGAACAGCAAGCGAGAGAACACTGGCACGTGAAAAAGGGTGGAGAGAATGCCGAGCGCGTAAGGTATTCACGTGAGGGGAAAGGAAGATAAAAGAGTACCGTTACGGCAGGCTCGCCACGTGGAGTGGAGTACAGTTCTCGCCACTAGAAACGCAACACGGCACACAAAAACCTATTTTTTACTGATTTCCTTGAAATTTGAAATAAAAAAAAATTTAAAAATCACGGTTTCCCAAAAACGGGTTGTTACAGACAGGAGGTCGTTATAAAATGGGTCGTTATAAAGAGGTTTTACTGTATGTAGTCCCTCTTCTCACGTGTTTCTTGGATTAATTGCAGTTGTCACACTTCAGTAATCTACTGTCACTGGAACACTTAGAACACTACTTGTAAGTGCTTTACATTACCGGTACATAGTTGCTGAATTACTGGTACGTACACCACAAAATTTTTGCCAAATCCAGAAAATACCGTATGCTTTTCTTGCTTTGAATTGGCTTTCATTTCTCACTATTGGTTATAGCTTATAGTGCAGGGCTGCCACCTGGTCATGAACTTAAATCCTTGCCAAAACACCCAAAAATCCCTGAAAATCCTTGACAGAGAACACAAAAATCCTGGAAAATCCTTGAAAGTACAATATGTATATTTTAGCAAATTTTTACGACAATTCTTATTTCTTTTGTTTTAAAATTGAGTAATTTTATTGTTGCAAAAATGTCTATCACTT